>CALSCE010009814.1:5506275-5516982 GCA_943593645.1 Bovichtus variegatus
GTGCATAATACACTGTGCATACTACACTGTGCATACTACACTGTGCACAATACACTGTGCATACTACACCTTGTACAACAGGCACGCCCAAGTCAGGCAGTATTTAATCAGTGACACATTTTTTGTAATGTTTGCTCTGTGCAACTTAAATCCTAAATGGTAAACTTAGAATCTAATCGGGCCTATTCTTTGTGTATATCTTTGTTCTGCCTTAAGCAAATCAGGTCTGTTTAAAGCCACAGTGTGTGAATTTGAATATTTGAAAAAAACAAAAAGAACACTGATGCAGTCAATGTGTTGGTATGAATATAGACACTGTAGAAGACAGTGATCAATGGGGCTGAAAGCAACACACGAACAAAAACATATGCCATCATAATAACTTGGAAAATGCTTTAATGATATAAAATCTACACGTAGTGTCTATATGTCATTGCACATTGCATGGGGTAAATTGTACTTTGAAGAACTCTGTTTTATCATTCAGTATACTCTGGTCTGTTTCCCAGCATGCAAAAAGAGAAAAGAGCAAACCAAAGATGAAACATATATGAAGTTTCCAGTTTGAACCGATTAGCTTGCGTCACCGCTCCCTCTGGATTAGACTAATTGTGTGTCTTGTCCCAGGTCAGACTACGTTGTGGTGGCCGGTCATTACCCTGTGTGGTCCATCGGCCATCATGGACCAACATCCTGTCTCGTGAAAAGACTGAGGCCCCTGCTGAAGAAGTACAGAGCCACTGTGTACCTGTGTGGCCATGATCACAACCTGCAGGTATGCACTGCATGCACGGTCACAAAAACTAGATAGTGTGTGCATGGATTCAGTCCATTATTCCCACTATCTCAGATGCCACTCGTCCGTTAGTTAAAAGGAGTTCCTCTCCGACCAGCCACAACAGCAAAATGCTGCTAACAAAGTAGGTTTTAATAATCTATGATTTTGAAAAAAGTACTTGAACTTGATGCTTTGCTGATGAATATGTCTGCTGAGTAAGATTTTGAATACAGAACATGTAATGGAGTAGGTTGACATTGTGGTAAAGTATCTGATAACTTCTCCCTTTACTATCGCCTCAACATCACAAGTGCAGTACAGCTGAGGCGGACGCCAGAGAGGCCTTTTGACGCTGTCGGTCTCTCTCCTTCCAACAGTTTATCAGAGAGGATGATGGGAGCTCGTATGTAGTGAGCGGCAGCGGGGCGGTCAGCGACCCTGCCACCACTCACGGGGACAGCGTCCCTGCGCCCTGGCAGCTCTACTCCAGCCCCGTCAACCACACGGTCGGAGGTCTGGCTTACTTCCAGGTCGCTGAGCATCGGATGACGGTCAGTTTCATGCAGACAGATGGGAAGTGTGTTTACCAGGCAGAGCTGCCCACACGCACACTCTGAGGCGCTTCATCAATCTGCACATATGTTCTGCAACTGTAAGAAAGGTTTCAAACTGCTTGTACATGTGGTGTACTTCTTTTGCACATGTTCACATATCAGTTGACCTCTCTCATAATCCTATTATTATTTGACTACTGCTAATTGTTGCTGTCATTATTATTATTATTATTATGGTTCAGTGGCTTTTCAAAGGCACTAACAATAGTTAAGAACTGACGTTAATGATCTTTTTGGTTGATGGTGTACAGAAGCGTATTTTTGCCACGGCAGAACAAACAGAAATGAATTAGTATTATCAGTGTAAAGTTTGTTATAAGAAGATGTTTTTCACGTTAGAACAAGTTATTATGACATGTTATTGTTTCTTGTTTAGCTCAAAATGTAAGATGTTTTTTAATTAAATCACAGCTTTCAAAAATATTTCTTTCCTTCCACTCTAGAATTAGCTACATTTCAGTTGCACTTCAACACTATTTGGCTTTTCCTTTCATTATTTCATCAATAGTTCTGTCTACATCTCAAAATATGAAAGCAAAATAGAATTTGCTAAAATATAAGTAAAATAATTTTAAATACAAATTCCTGGGCGCTGCCCCGTTAATTCACTTCTCTTCACCTGTCATAAGGTGAGGTGCAGGGTAACATGGTGCAAAGTTAGGAAGACAAAACATCATGCTGGCAGAGGTTTGCTTGAAAAGTGGAGAGTTTTATATTTCAGCCTTCAGAAAAAATAAAAAAATAAATCAAAGAAAGCAAACGCTCTTCAGCACTGGTGCTGCTTTTTCAACAAATCCCCTTTGCTCTCTTTTCAGTCCCCTATATAAGTCACATATATATGTCACATATATATGTCACATATATATGTCACATATACAGCCACAGAGCCCGCCTTCCCAGTTCAAACTGGCCAAGCAGGTCGGTACTCTGGAGTTGACAAGGTTCAACAAATGTACAGTTTTTCTTCACCTATCTATACCAACAAGGCCTCGATTCATTCTTCCAACACGTTAACAGAAATACTGTTCCTTCAAAATAAACAAATTATTAGTACATCGTTCAAGTATTTACCTTAATTAGCTGCCACTTACGTCTCATAAACTTAATTCAAGTGCTAAGTGTGTTTCTTCGCCTTTGTTAATGGATATTGAAACCGTAAATGAAATAAAGAAAAACTCTAGAACAAACCTGCACCTTTTCTTAACAAAAAGACAAAGCAAATTGTAAGTGAGGGAGTTGGTGCTTCTGCATCGCCCATGTCCATCTTTATTGGACACTGGGACCATGACTGACCTACAGCCACATACCCGGACGTATGATTGGTTGTCTTGTATATATTTTCATAACTTAACATGTTCTTTGTAAGGTGTTTTGTGACGACCCTGATGAAGGCCACAAGCTGAAACACGTTGGTCTAACAATAAAGTTGTTCTGTAAATATTACTTCACGTTTTGCCGGAGTTTTACCTCTTCAGACTTCTCCTTTTCTCCATACACCTTGCAAGCAGGTGAGGTTATGCTGGAAATACCTGCTCTGCTCCTACAAACCATGTATTGTTCACTATCTTAAAGTCTATGACCGGGTCTTTGTTGGTGCCTGCTGCCACCTGTAGATCAGTAGAGTAGTGTGAGACCTTTGGCAGGGCTGTGTATCGGGTCACGTGTGTGTGTTACTTCATGTGAACACCACGGCTAAACTGCATTTTCAAAATTGTGGCTTATGACTGTGAAAAGTCCAAAATCTGTTTCCCATCATTGGCTATGTGGAGAAACGATCCTCCACAGCAAGTGATTATTAATCCTATAACATTTGACTTGAACATAATTTAAAAGTATTGACAGTGAAATAGTTAAAAAAAAAAAAAAAATGCACAACATGTTCTGTAAAATATTTATTGCTTCAACATTTCACCACATACTACAATGATCTGCAACAATCTGAAGTATAAAATGGCTAAAAAGATATATACATACATGTTAATATCAATTAAACAGAATAAATTAAGCATCAGATACAAAAAATAATATATACTAGGTTGATTTCCCATAAAGTGTTACTTTCACCAGTCTCGCAAAAGTTTCAAGTTAGAAAACACACTTTAAAATGAAATAAATAAAATCAGTTGGTAGTGTTCATCTACAGTCATCAGAGGTACCACATATAAAAGACAAGGAATGCAATGTTACAGCGTCAGCAGTATGACAGGTGTGTACAGTATGAGTGTTGAAACAGTGTTTTCCTAAAGTCTCTCTTTCTGCAGCATGAAAAGGTAAAGAAAGAATAAGATATGTCTAACATATTCAGAAGCAGTTTCATAGAAACCAAAGTTAGGATTGATTCCAGTGTTCGACAATGGAATATTAGACTAGATCTGCCCTCCTGCTCGCCTCACAGACGTCAGTCCAGTTGTACCGTATGTTCCCACAGTGTGTGTGTGTGTGTGTGTGTGTCTGTGTGTGTGTGTGTGTTTCTATACAGCCCGCAGTGGCATTGCTTCTTTTTCCTTTTTCAGAGCTTTCTTCCTGCGCGTCCAGCAGATCACTACGACCGCGATGATGAGGCCTACCAGCAGCAGGATGAGGAAGATGGCCGCGGCGATCACACCCACTGAATAAACTGCGGAAGACAAAACAAGACGTTGCATTAAAGAGCATTGCTTTACATTAAAAGCCATTCAAAAACAGTAGAGGATGAAATCCCCACTAACATGCTTTGAGTTTGACCACAGTGGGTCTAAATGTATAGTTCGTCCTGAAGTTGGCTCTAAAAGAAAGGTCATTACGTCATAAAGTAAAAAATCTTATCAAAAGACCAAAACCAACATGTGTTAGTACATCTCTCAATATGTCTGCAGCTCTATTGGTTCTTACTGAAAGTGTACATCTTACAAACACACATAACAAATATGTAGTTTCATTTCTTTCTTTTAAAAGCTCATTGTTTGCTAAAACAGCAGGAGTTTTTAACGAACAGAAAGGAAATTGTTTAATTGTGCTGGGGACTATTTTCAGTCCACATTTGGTGAGTATTTGTGGCAACAGGACTGTGTACGAGGGATTGAGCCAAAATAAACCGTGTTCATGGTGATAAGGAGTGGCAACAGTGTGTTTTTAAGAGTGTTTGAACAATGTAGATTCATGGCTCAGTGGAATGACACACTACTTGTTAGTAGAGACATTCATTGTTGGTTTTAGTCTGCACATGGAATGTGTTGGCTGTAAGAAAAAAGAATATCACATTTAAAAAAAAAGAGTCCTTCCTTTAAAAGTCCTTATCAAAAGTGTGTGCAAAGTTGACGTTTTGTCATGAGGGTGGAGCAAAAAAGTATTCAGGGTAAACTCTATGCTCAGAAAATCACAAACACACACGCACACACACACAAACATCCCACTCAGAGGGAGTGTTGCTGAGTTGCATTTCTTATAATCAAACAGAGACATGAGTCATAGCTTCATCCCCACATCCCATCATCCTCTGAGTGTGTGTGTGTGTGACTGTGTGTGTGTGTGTGTGTGTGTGCGTGTGTGTGTGTGAGAAATATGCCGCATACAAAGATATAGTCGCGTATTGTTACCACAAGAGGATGCTGTTGGATTCCTGAAATGTATCTCATCGGTTCTGAAACCACGATGACTTTTACAAATGAACACAGCAGATGTGGCGCTGTGACACCAGCCTGGGTGCAGAGAGGAGCGAGCAAAGACTCCTCATTGATCCCTCTTTCTCAGGCAGAGTGGAAATCTAATCTTCTAATCTGCTGCTTGATCAGCGTTCTTCCATCCATCACATGACCCCAGTCAGTCTGGCATCACCATGCTGCCATTCAAAGCGAGATATTGACGAACGTAACTGATATGTTTCGAGAGGATTGGCACCAAAATTATCATTTTATTTCCAGAAGATGTGTCGCATTGTATGTAATCCTAAAAATGAGATCTAGTATTAGATCTTGTAACATAAGCCAGTACCACGTTTAGAAGATGATGGGCTGATGTTTGCCAGATCTTGGCTAAACTCAGATTACGTTTAGTGTTAAAACCTTACATATCAAACCAACTTCAAAGAATTAGCTCTGACAAACACAGCTGGGTCCTCTACAGCCTGAATATGTTCCTATGTTCTGCAGAGACGCACAAAACAAACCAGACAATCCTTTTATTTATCCAATGAATGTACCTTGAGTTTGACAGCTGTTTGTTTTTTTTAGCTACGCCCTGCCTCACCCTCATACAGACATACGTCCATTGTCACCTCTAGCTTTGATACAACTTTGCTTATTAATGACCATGAAGACAGTGTGCCCAATAAACACAACAATTCCATCCCTATCAGCTTGTTTTCAACATTTCCACACAACTTGCATTTTGATATCCATTGAGATGCAGAAAGTAAAAGCTAACTGCACAGTTAAAATGTATAAATGTGCAGTTTTTTATCAATAGTTCAGCTCGGGAATCTTGCTTGTTTATTATTAAAGTGAAAACGGACAACGTATCAATTTCCCCCCCTCTAGCGTTTCCAAGTGGTATTATTGTTGGTGCCGCAACAACAACACGGTTTCCACAGTTACTTCGGTTGTTCCGTCGTCCTCCATACAGAGGATAGTAACTGAAGAAAGAACTGGGAATAGCTAACGATAGCTACTGGGGAAAACAACGTCCTCGTCCTGTTTTGGTTGCGCAATGTTTGACGCACTTCCTTTTTGACGTAAATCAAGCTTTCATTTTCCAGAAATCGTACCCAGTCGCAAACAGAATTGCATAGTGAAAGCGAGGCTTACAGGGAACCAATCTAACCGCCTGCCTTGTTACATTGTGCAATCCACATTTACTTTATAATGATAAGTGTCTACAGACACTTTAAAGCTGGGGAAAAATGTGATCAGGAGCAGTTAGACACCCATTTTATAAAACTACCACTCAATGCACGAAATGACATCATCGGTGCTCAAGAAGCGATGGAAAAACAAGGATTTAACTGCCTACTTCATGCAAATACCTTTGCGCTTAAATTCAGACTTGGCGTGAAAGTTCCTTTAGTCTAAAAGTGAATCAACTAAAGAACCTGTCAGACAGCTGGTGTATCAGTACTGTGATCACTGCACAGGTTTTTACTTGTTTGTGCTCTGGGGGAGAACGTAACTGGATGACTTCCCTGTCGACATGTTCCCTGTTTGCAGCCTCTATAGGAATGAGGACGCCTCACCTTCAAAGATGGACTGGTTGTCGTCTTTGGAGCACTGGGTGTGGCTCAGCTCTCCCAGCTGCTTGTTGTTGCCGCGGCTGGGAATGTAGGCCTGGACGTTGAAGCAGTAGCTCTCCCCTCGGTCCAGACCAGTCAGCTCGATTATGTTGCTCTTAGAGTTGTACACTTTCTGCAGACAGCAACGAAGGAAACATGTAGTTTGCATTGTCTTATTCGCGCATGTGTGAGGCTGACATTGTAGCGTCTGCTGCTACTCACCTTGCCTGTGCTCTTATTTTTCCGATAGGTGACTTTATATTCCAGCTGATTGGAGAAGACGTCCCTGATGTTCAGCTGGCGGCCATCATTAAACAGGGCGGTGAGAGGGTCAGTCACATACAGCGTGGTCTTCTTTTTGTCCGCACTTACTTCCAGCTTGAAGTCAGGTCTGCCTATATCAGCTGTGGAGGGGGGACATGGGGATCAGAGCTTGTTTTGTCCGTCATTTCTATGATTATAATGTATTGTATTGTACATTGCCGATCAATGAATTTGTCGGTTGGTTGAACGAGTATTTATTGACAACTTCCTCTTTGACAATTTCCAGTTTAAGCTTCTCAAATGTCTATTTTGCTGCTTTTCCTTATCTGAACGCACAAATTGAATATTTTTACATTCTTTTTGATGTGAAACTGAAAGTGGGCACTTAAATGTTGCTAATAATGCTTCATCACACAGGAAAGTGTGTGCGCACACAACTACAGTGAAGCTGGATTTTCACTTGAAGCACACGGTTAACAGCAGTAGATGAAAGAAACTGGAATAACAATTTTAAACATGTTAAAACGGAGGAGATGACACTTCTTCCCTGGCTGTGTGTCAGCTATTTTCCACTGCTGATCTGCCTGAACATGTGTCTGAACAGTTTGTATGATATTCTGACTGTGCTGCACAGAGTGAAATGTTATTTCCAGCTGAAGAACTTACTGTCTTTGTAGGGGCAGAATCGTGGTGAGGTGGTGTAAGGGAACTCGATGATGTCCGAGGTGACCCCCAGTGGGGGTTCAGACAAGACATCCGCCGTGTAGTAGACATTGATGTCAGTCAGAGAGCTGGACAGATCACATACTGTCATTGCGGTTCGGATGCAGTGAGCGTTCCTCTTTTTGTTTCCACCAACCCTGCAACAGTTTGACAGGTCACATGACATGACTGATGGGCGCAAACCGTCTAAGAAATCAGATGAACATTAAAATAAGCACAGACTCACAAAAAATGTCTCATGTTTGCACTATGGGGATAATACATGTTGTATTCCCACACAAAAAATTTAAAATGCATCAAAATAAATGTTGTTGTTAATCATTTAAAAATATTTCAGACTTTGAAAAAAATTCTAATAGAATCCCCACTAACAATTATTATTCAGAAAATAATTAAATTGATATGTTTTCTTTTCTCATAAAAAAACAACAGTGGCATTATGTAAAGAAACTGACATTTGAAGGGTTGATATTGGTTAAACATTGTAACTCAGTGAAAGTGGAACATAATATTAATAGATATCCTTTTTATGGCAGTTTCCTGATGCAGACATTTGTGCCATTTAAGGACTTAAGAGCAACTTTATTTTAAAGCAAGGCACAAAGGTGCACACATTTATTGAATCATTAAGGTATATGTGCCTTTTAGTTACCTCAGTGTTTTAAGATCGACATTCCAGCACAATCTTTTACTGGATCAATAATGCATTCTTATCATGCTCTGCTGCCATTAATCTTTCCTTCAAGGTTACTCAGCGAGCATGTCAAAGGGAGTGCACTTGAGCCGACACACTAACTACCTGAATGTGTCTTTGAGAGGGATACATTAGCTGCACGCATAAGCGGGAAATGAAATGAGGGTTTGGATGCAGGTACTTACGCAGAGAACTCCACTGTGGAGGAGTAATCAGCTGACGGTTTGGGCTCCCAGCTCAAAATGGTTTTGAAGTTGGTGGATTTCCAAGTGACATTCTGCGCTCGGGGATAGGGGCCTGAACATTAGAGAGGTTGTGTTAAATACTATTCCCCATATGAGGTGTGGTGAAGGTCAAATAATAAGAATCATATGAAGTTAAGAAAACAATGCACCACAAGTATTTTATCTTTGCAGATAAAGACCAACATTACCCTATCCCTCAGTACAAACAGCAACATCAGATCAACATCCCCCAGTGACAGTGTTCATTAAAACACTTCACGTCAGCAGGTACAAAGGACTTCCTCGATCTCTCTCAACCGCATAACAAGTCAATCACTAAAAACATAGAATATTGGATGATCCTCGTTTTGTAAAACACTTCCTAACCTTCCTGTCCTCCAAGGTCACTTCTGACAAGTACGGGGTCACGCCAATAATGGATCCTGCCTTGTTGATCACTTTCTTGATCTTGTTCCCCTGAGCTTTAGCTTCAGCCCCAACAAACAGGCATACAATAGGACACTTGCTTAAATGCTTTAATAAAAACACGTACAAGAGGGACCGGCTCGCATCAAGAGACGAGCGCTTCCTTAGGAAACTGCTCTGGAAGCTCCGGTCTGTTGATGTTAGCATTGACTTATACATTTAATCCTTTATAAAACTATTACGCAGGAACACACTCACTTATTTAGAGAGAACAACACAACATGCACTGGGAGCCAGAAATATGTACAGACTCCAAGTTAGTGTTGCACGCAAAGAAGAGAAAAACTGTTTTGATAACCCCGATCTGAAAGGCTGGGCCTAGTTTTCCATCCACAGGGGATTTAAAGACTTCCCTTGGCAATAGAAAATCAGAACAGATGATAGATTTATTGGGCTTGAGAATCCCACGGGCAGACTCGACCTTTGTAGTTGCAAACATGGTGTGCAAGTTGTTTTAGGCATCAACAGGAGCCTGGACATTAAAGTGTTACTGGTAATAAAGTGAGCCAAAATGACAAACAAATAATTGAATACATTCTTAATTCTAAGTAATAGAATAATAATGATATTTTTATACAGAGTAGAGTCTCTTCCTAACTTCCATTGTGTCCATTTGTGATCAAAGATTCCCTTCACAATGTATCCTGCGGATTGTGCCACTTGAAAAATCACTGCGAAACCTCTACATCAATGGTCCCCAACCTGCCTTATTTAATACTATAATTAAACTGTCAATATCCCGGTATAATTGGTCAAGTTTGCATTTGTATTAGGGCGTTAGAGACATTTAGCTACGTCAACCATTTATCCATTACTTTTATTCAGCTAAATATTTGAACTGTATACCCATTCTTTTTAGCTAATACTTGTAAACTGCTTTTCACACACTTTCAATTTCAACACATTGTGTTCAAGTTACAGCTAACTCAATATATGTATACATATATATATATATATATATTCAAATTCAATATTTTCTAATCAATTGTATAATAAAAATGTAAATTAGATGAGCTACACCACATTGTTTCTTTGTACCCTAGATATATAAAATAGGTGATTATAAAGAAAACTGGTTCTACAGAATTAATTACCAGAATTCAAACCTTAAATTCACGTGCTTTCTTATTCTCATAATGCAACAATATATAACTACTCATTAACGCTTATTCATGTTGTATAACATTTTCTCCCACTGCAGGCCATTGGTTTGATGTTCTACGCGCTTTAATTCTGCCGTATAATAATGTTGACTAAAATCACACATTGCTTTTGATGCTTTAAAAAAATAGTCCGAAAACAAATCTCTTTTTTCATCACTTACTAAAGCTGTATGGTCAATCAATGAACAGGACGAGCGCGCGAGCTGCTCGGACTCACCTGAGGCAGCGTGCGTGGACAGAAAGAAGACAGTAAATAGAGCCGCTGCTGCTGCCGGGAGTCTGAGTGACACCATGTCGGGTAAAATGCGGTCCAGGTAAAGAGTGTGTGTCTCTGTTCGGGTCTTGACAGAAGTAATGATACCGGACCACCGTTTGGAGAGTTTGAATCCTTCCGTCTAGCTCTAGTCTGACTACGAGCCACTGGTTATAGCAATGTGTGAGTGCGAGGCATGTCCAAATAAGGAGCGTCCGGCGGTGGCGTCACCAGACTGGGACTTCTTCACGCAACACGGTGCGTGC
>CALSCE010009814.1:5521982-5552173 GCA_943593645.1 Bovichtus variegatus
AGAAGAAGAAACAACGGTGGTATGTAGTGTTTATAGAAACGTTATGAACCACAGTTTCTGTAACATGAAGTTGCAACATGACTGGGTTTGTTTTTTATCATCACAGAAATCCGTCGGCACTCACAGCTGCATGACGAGGCGATCTAGCGTAACTTGTACAGCAACAATAAAAGTCTCTGCAAATTGATTTTCACATGGAGATTAAATTCATTGAAACCAGTGACAGCCTACAAGGTAAGAAGAACACATAAACTACTATTACGTACTTTGCAAAATAGCCAGGGGTGATGTATATACAATGATAAATAAAGTAAAGACGGTAACAGTGTATTATTTGTAGGGCTGAAACAAGCGAAACACTGGTTATTTAATGTGAAGCAGTCCTTTGATTCAGGCTTTTGTCTCACTATTCGGTGCTGGATGAGAATATTTGTCTGGCAGTGGCACTGTGCCAGCCCTTGTCCCCCTGCCCTCCATTGTCCCCCTCCCTCCCTCCCTCCCTGGCAGCGAGGGGCCCAGCTCGAGCACAGCCCTCTGATGCTTTAAAACCAAGGAATCCTCTGATGGGTAGGACTGAATGCAAATGCAAATGCAATTCTTTCCACTTCATAAAAGCACAGTAAGAGCCTCCAGTACACACACACGCACACACACACACACACACACACAGATAGAAAAAGAGAGACACACATGACTCATTTTGCGTTCATGATTGCTGGCTTGCATTTAAACATTTAAACCCCTGCATCGAAAATTAAAGAGTAGCGCAAATAAAAACTCCTTTTTTCTTTTTTTTTGGGCTTGCCTTTCCCATTTTCCCAAATAAATTCTACTAACAAGCGAATGCACCAAACATGGTCGGAGCATAGTGCTAGACTAGTCATGCTTGATGCGTGACTAGATTAAACCAAACTACTGGAAATAAAGCTTCATGTTCCTCGGGCACTGGTGACTGGTGACTGGTGCACGTTTCATACCTTTCACCATAAATTCTCTATCTCGTCATGTCTTGTTGTGTTTCCTAGCAATACAATTCCAACAAAGTGATTTTCTGCTGCATCCACATGGCTCTGTGGTATTATATAGAAATACACAATGCATGAGATCACTGGGTCACTCTGTCTATTATCTCAGATCATCCTGCATCAGGGTTAACCGGCTCTGCATGCTGGATTTATGCCTTAATTGCTTTCCCAGGCTCATTCCTGGAAGTAGCAGCTGTAGGGTCGGTGTTCTAAAACCTTACTGTTTACTGTATTAATCAACACTCCTGTGGTTAATGACGGAAATGGCGTGGGCGCTAGAGTTCAGACGACACAAAGGCTTCTGCGTTAGTCATGGTTTTATCCCAATATCCAATCTTTATTTTAGTTTTTTTCCTCGAACAGCACAGGCCCATCAGCAGTCCATTTTAGCTGCAGTCCGTTACATTGCGCCGCGGTTTAAAGGTTTGCATTGTAGAGCAAAATGAGAAAATGAGAAAACCAGAAGATCTCATCCGAATAGACATTTCTGTCTAGTCTCGCTCTGGTGCTTCTCATAGTATCGTAACTAACAGCAACATCTCTATCTAAAGTCAGAGTCCCTGTTATTATAATCACTATAATTGCGTCCAAAATCACCCTTGTTCACGCGTACTCCCTATATAATGGGCAAATTGAGATTCCAGACACTTTTTTTTATCATCATCACATTCAGTAGGACAATATGAGTGAGTGTTGAAGCTGAAACTGAACTTTTTTTGGTACTTATGTTCAGTAACTCTTTGAAATTCTCTGTTTAGCAGATAGGTGTAGGGGACTATAAAATTATAAAATCAAGAATGCGTTAACTGTTGATTGTAAATTGCCTTTAGGTTTTGGTCATCTCCCTTGCCCTCATGGAGACGGAAATTAAAAGCTCCTTCTTCATTATCTTTAAGAAGTCCCATTTCCAAATGACCATCGCGTGTGTTTAACAACTAATACAAACTCCTAAACCTTTAAACGGTTCAGTTCGGCTCAGACATCTAATCTCCAAACTCAGGTCATCGCTGCAGATTATTTGCCAGTTATTACCTGAGTAAACCCGACCTTCTGCAAATATGGGACGCATGGGATTGAAATGACTCATGTTGGCTGGTCTGCCCATCATTGAAGCAAAGTTTTGATCTTAATCTTGCTGTTTTCTATAGAATTCGAAGTGAGAGTCAGATTTTTCGATCTTCACTTCTCATGTTTGTTTGAAGGACCAAGGAAAAGGAAATTCTTCCTTGATTCTGGAGGGGTTTAAAGACAGAGGCATGTGTGACTGGGCGTCATCCAACACTTCCTGTTTTGCATCCTCCACCAGAGAGTAAAGATATACGAGCACTGCATGCAGATAAATCACTGCACTCGATCTGACTTTTACAGTAAGGCAACGCATTGGACGAGTCTGATACATGTAGCAAGTACCAACATGTATAAGGTGCGTAATCAGAGATGTCATCAAGGTTTTGTGCGTATTGGGAAACAGTAGCATGGGAAATTAGGGGATATATAATAGGATAATTGCACCTCTTCCCTTAGTGACATCCAACAAGAGAAATTGATTATTATAATTTTTTCATTAACTCACATTATGCTTCTCTGATTGGTCCCAGGAATTTAATTAGGTTTTCCACTGCAACTCAAAAAACGACGTCACAACACTCATGTATTTTTCAGATCTGGCACCATCGACGCTCAGTTCACCCACATGACCAGAACCAATGTCCACGCAGTGAGTGTACAGGAACTATGTCCATCCGAAAACCACCCATCCACGAAAGCCTGGTAGCTGAGAGATGCTCTAACATGCAGCTTTTAAATGATTAGATATTTGTAAGCTCCATTTATTGATTTAGTTTGACCACAAGATAAATGTATTTTCTGATTAGCCATAGGATGGTTTATGGTCCGTTTTTGCTGTAAACTGGTAGGGGACGGCGTGTGAGCTGAGGCACAGAGAGTGCATGCAGTCAGCCTGCTAATCAGCCACTCCAGATGACTGATAAGAGCTACATACTGCGCTCGCATTCCTGTGATGGAGCTTGGACACAATCCACTCATACAGTGAGCAATGCCCCGGGTTTACTGAGTAGCTTAGAAATCAATATCATTGTGGATTAATGGCATACAAAGTTGCTGTTGCTGCAGCCCATAGTTCAGTGGCTGAAAGAATTGTTTTAAATGGCCTAATTCCATGATGAGGGCTCGGTCAAACATGCGCTAAATTTGGTGAAAATTCGCTTCCTGTTCACTTCGAATTTTATGCAAGTGAAGGGGCAAGAAAAAAATATTCTTTTCCTGTGGCAACGCAAATTCGCCTCTCGTGCAAGTTCAACTTTGGTAAAGTCACAGCCTCAAACAACAGCAAAGACGTGTGTGTGGGTGGTTGACCCCACTTGGATACTAACCAATAACTGGGCAGTGCTGATCAAATATTAATCAATATTCTGTTACTGCATTGCCTATTACTCGACGAAAAACATTTTCAGGAACATATTTTGACCCGGCCGCCACAGTCAAGCCAAAACCAATATCCAGTATCTGTTAATCCGCTGTTAATACTGTGTCCACTGTAAGTGTCCAGAGAGGTACTACGAGTCCGTAACTTTCTACCACTTTCTCAATGTGTAAAATGAACAGATCTAATGTGCGTTTCAAGACAAAGCCCAGTCCTTCGACAGCACCAACCGAGCTCCTGGAGGGATGCTGCACACACACCTGAACTAAATGAGCCGCTTGTTCGTAAGCCATCGACAAGCTTCAGCTGCTTGATAACGAGCAGGTCAGTCTGCAGCAGCTCTCCAGGAGCGGGGCTGGGGACCACTTCTCAGATAAAGCGAGCTCTGTTTAATCTGTTGTTCCCTCAGATGTTTTTAGATGGGGACATTCCTTGAAAAGGTGAAACCAAGGCCATCGTGTGTTTTGCTGTGCAGAACTTGTCTTGACAGGTTGGCAGAGGTCTGACCCATAATGCACCTTCCTGGCACCCTTATCATCCATCCACAGGGAGGTCTGCTGGTGCAACAGTGAGCAGGACTCTACAGCCTCTGACTCACAGGGAGTGGCCAGAGACAGCAACACTAAACAAAATCCAGCCGTGTCCCTGTGACGCTGGAACTGCTGAGGTGTTAGATTCCCTGCAGGGAGACAATGACTGAATTAAGAGCACTCATCGGTCACCAGCGAGAGTGACTGGGTGAGAGGCCTCGTGCATTCACGTCTCCTGCACAATCCTCCCAATGTATCCAGTTTTAAAGGCAATTCAGCGCTATTTTCAGCCAAGTTTCACTGTGACTATAAACAATTAATACATAATTACACAAGTGACCAGCACTTTAGCCATACAGTCTACCTTTAGGATGCTTATAATGTCCAGTCCATTCTGATGCCCAGAACTCGACACATTCACTGACACTGGATCAGTCGATCAAACATTTCTATGAATATTCTCCGTACAAAGACTGCATTTCCACTGCATGACACGGCTCGAATAATACCTGGTACCTGGTGCTTTGTTGAGGCTCCAAGACAGCTGAGCCGAGCTGATACTAAAAGGTGGAGTTAAAACACGGCGGACCCCTGGTGGGTCAGACACAATCTTGACAAGAATCGTTAGTTGCGGATAAAAATGTCAACAAATCTAAATGTTTAAGTATTTTAGCAAAAATAAATTCAAGGTAAATTCAATAGGTTTAAAGGTAAAAGTTGCAGTCCACTGGGAAAGGTTGTAAAATGACCTTTTAGTTTGGATTTCTTTTGTCAAACGTCAAGATCAAGGAAGGACGTTCACAATAATGTCTCAATCAAACATCCATTTCCTGTTAGGTTTTTTCCCCTAACAGGAAATTTCCACTTCTGGCCTGCCACTGTTGGTACTATTTCTACTTCCACTTTATCTGCCTTCACCATTACTATCAGCACGTGTGCTGCACACTAGTCAGTGGTAGGATGTAATAAAGTATATTTACTCAAGGACAGTACTTAAGTACACATTTTGTGGTACTTGGTACACTATTTGAATATTTCTATTTTATGTTACTTTATAATTCTACGTCACTACATTTAGTAAATATTGTACATTATATATTGTATATTGAGTCAGATTATTATTTAAAAATATAATGTCATGATAAATTAGTACAGCAGTACATAAAGTACTTACAAAGTGTCCCTTTACCAGATACAACATTAGTGATGCATCAATAATTATCATTCAAAAATGTAATATATAATTTTTTGAAATGGGCCATTCTGCATAAAAGTACTTTTACTTTTGATACTTTAAATATATTTCAATGCTTTTGTACTTTTATTTGAGTAAAGTTTTGAATGCAAGATTTTAACACTGCGTTATTACTACTTTTATCTAAAAGATCTGAGTACTGCTACCACAACTGACACTTTTATCAATAAGTAGAGGGACATTAATCCAGTACCAGTAATGGGTTTTACGCAGGCAGCACTTCTTGTAATAACACGCTGTACTGAAAACGTACTTGGGAAACCATCCTGCCATTGTCCTGCCAACAGGCGTAGCCAATTTTAATGCTACTAACAAATTACTGAAATAGGTGAGACGTTAAGTGTACACTATGTTTTGTGCTGTGATCAAAGACCAGCACGGCTTGACTGTTGGAACATACTTAAGAAAACAATCGCTCTGGTTAACTAGAATCACCTTCTGTACACAACAGCCATGTGTGATCATGACTGTGAAAACACAACAGTGTGAAATACTGCAGCTCCAAACCGAACTGTGTTAGCAGGGAATTTCCACTTCCACAGATCGAATCGGTGCACTATGCCGCAGCTTGCCCAGGAATGTGCAGAAGGCTTGTTTGGTGTGTCGGTATGCAGGTTGTTGGGTGGGCGGAGGGGGGTTATCCACCTGTTGGAACACGACAGTCTGCACCTTATTTCCAAAACCAGGGATAAAAGCTGCAATGGGATCAGATAAGACATCGGTTTGTCTTTTAGCAGGAATGCTGTGTCACCCGTAGACCAGTTCCTGCAGAGGGATAATGGGATTATGGACGAGGCATGTACGGGAATTCAGAATGAGCTTTTCCAAGGAGGCGAGGACATAGTGTACCGTCAAACCTGGAGGATGATGGGATAAAGGGCGTACTGCTGATAAACAATAAGAATGTTTCTGAAGCAAACAGTAAGAGGATAAAAGAGCTGACTGTAAATTGGGATATATTAACACTAAAAGAAGTGTTTCGGATCCCTCAGCCATAAAATACTGATATACTGATAAAAAGTGTATGAATAAACAGTTTATAAATAATAGTAAAAGGCGCTCAACAATTATAAACCTCACAAATACGATTAGGGATAATACCACTTTATTACAATTTAGGCTTAATTTTCATAGTTTTGTCAATCATCTCTAATGTTGTTCCTCCAAGTTAATAGTTGAGATCACACATTTTTTGAAACTTTTTTACGACATACTACACTGTGACTTTCAAAAAAAATTGTTTTATGGCATACTACACTGTGACTTTCAAAAAAAATTGTTTTATGGCATAATATACTGTGACTTTTTTTTACAACGTACTCTATTATGACTTTTTGATGACATACTACACTCTGACTTTTTTATGATATAACAATATAATAATAGTTCATTAAATTGTTATGCTAACATATCACAACTGTGTTGTAAGTAACCCATCAACATTTAGTAAATCCTGTTGTAATGTGCTGATAAATTATTAGTCACTGTTGTCTGGGGAATAACGTTATAAGTAATAACTTATTTCTATTAATAACGATATTTGTATATATATATATATATATACATATATATATATTATTAGTCACTGTTGTCTGGGGAATAACGTTATAAGTAATAACTTCTTCAGTCATCATTTAGTAAGTAATAAATATTGACGTGTAAAAATCTCCTGACTTTTGTTTAATTCTCATACAGTGTATCGGGACTTCTTCATGATACTTAGAGATTTTTTTTAATTACCCAAAGTACACAAGTGTTACAGTAACGAGAGTAAACCCTGGTAAGGAAGATTATTATCTAATATAAACTACACTTTATATATTATACTATATTTACCAATACCCCCTCTTATTCTATGTTACATTGCTCTACTACTATATATTATGTTATACTATATTATTACCTTTCACCTTATACTATATCTCATATATGATAAGATATTATAATTGGCCATATTATACTATATTATGTTCATAAGGTGCATCATATATGAGTACCATTACTTAATCCTATCACATATTTTAGTCTGGTATACATAGACTTGCTGACTCTTAATCATACCACTGTCACTTAACTTTATACATGTTGTCTGCTTCTTATATACTTTCTATTATTTCATTCTATTCTTATTTAGGTTTTATATACCTCTTATCATTTATTTATTTAACCTTCTCTATTTCTATACTATTGCTGTCCCTGTAAGGAGTGCGGTCTAGACCTGCTCAAGTGTCATGAGATGGTCAAAAACCAAAGAAGCAGATATTCTTGGATGTACTGTACGTGTGTTTCGGCCCGCTTTTGGTCATGGCGCCTGAAGTAATTTTCCACTGTGCATGATTCTAAAACCGCCTCTTGATTTGAGGACAGTCATCGGGGTGGGGAGTGTCCCAGCAGCAATGTCACTAACATCTGCTGAAACATGCACAACACACTGATGGGAACGGGCTGCAACCCACAGAACATACTGTTGATTTGTCTCAAAACAAAACAAAAAGCAATCAACACTAATTCTCGACCTATATTCTAATTGATCAAGAGGACATTGTATTTGCGTCTTGGCGTGTAGGTCGAGGGTGAGCGCATGTTCTTTTTTTTGTTTGAAATGTTTGAAAGGAAAAACTATTTCTCCAGACTCAGTGGTCTGTCTGCCCCCATAGTGTCACTGAGGCCGTATCAATGCACAGATCAGAGTCTGGGAGTACATGCAGACACACCTGCACCGGGATGGCTGGCTCACTACAGACAGAGATAGCACCTTATAGGCGTCTACAGAGGGTGCGTCATATTTCTCTTTGAATCCGTTATCTTTATTGACTATTCATGTTGGGAACATTGTGAGTTGCTGTGAAACCACTTCTGCTTGGGCCCACTCTAAACTCATAACGCAACGGGTGTGACTAAGAAGAATGTGTGGAAACGGAGGCGGAACAGATCACTGGCAGTGCAGAATATAGGAAGAAAAACTAACCTACCTAACCAAAAATAACCTGTTATTGATTTGTAATAAACCCACTGCTTGATTGACGGTGGCTCACCATCTGTTTAGCTTTCCTAGAAGTTATCTCTTGTTCTCCCTTGTCTTTGTCAGAGCTCAGACTGCATCACTATCAGTTGCTGATGGGCCTATAAAGCCCCAGACATGTGTCATATCAGCTGAACAAACCTTTTCTTCTCAAACCGCCTCTTAATTCTCCACTGCTAAGCATATTTAAAGTTCTTTTTGTTTATAGACTACCGGCACTGTAAAAATCCCACGGATCTGTCAAAGTAATTACTCTACACACTGGAGCTCCAGAGGGGAAATGTTACATGTAAGTGAGACCGTCTGTTTTAGTGAACTTGTGGTTCCTTCACTTGACCAGACAGTGATGTAGCAGACTGTAAGCGTTTTGACTTCCCGTAAATGTCTGCTTTGGAAAAGCATTTCCACTGAATTCCAGATAAAATGATTTCTTACTGTAAAATAAATGTCATGATAATAATGGAGAAGCTTACACATTTGCATGGCCTGCATATATTTCTGCACGCAGAGGGTTACTCTATGGTGTCGGATGTTTTACCTAAAGGTTTACTAGGAAATTGCCATCCTATAAATGAGGCATGTGGGCACACGGTCACCGAGCTCACGCATGCTAAAGGTCCCTGTATTCCACAAGCATTTCACCCAGGAAATACACAGATCTCAACGTGATACATACCCTACAATATAAATGACGTGTTACTTCACAAAAGATGACAGAGATTCAGAGAATGTGTATGAATTAGAGCTCAACACTGAATAAATGTAGCCCAGAGGTATTTGGTGATAGTGCTGTTGACAATAGCTAGCTACTCCCCAGCTCCCCTCAGGACAGAATAATATCCTCTCCTGAGCTGGGGAGGGGTTAGCTACAGTATTAGGTGCTTCCTCACCGAAGACATAAAACATGTCATGTGCGAATAAAAGAAAAACTGGAAATTTAGGCAGCAAGAACCAAAAAATATTAGAATTACCGCCTTGCGCTTGTTGCCTCCGCCAAGCAGTCAAGTTGCTGTTTACATCCATACCTGTCCGAAATGTCATCACCTCATCCTTTTATCCTACTCGACATTTCTGTGAAATTGTCATAATTATGCATTCTTGAGTTATGGCCAAAAACGTGTTTTGTGAGGTCAAAGTACCTTTGACCGTTGTCCACCAATTCTAATCGGTTTATCCTTGAGTCCAAGTGGATGTTTGTGCCAAATTTAAATAAATTCCCTCCATGCGTTCCTGAGATATGGCGTTAATGAGAAGGGACGGACAACCTGAAGAACTATTGCCTCCGGACCATAAAAATGGGCTTTGTAGCTTGTTAAAGCTTGTTAGAGCTACAAAGCCCTAGACTTTAATCAATATGTGTGTTATCATGAAATCAATCATTCAGACTGAGAACTCCCACTATCTGTCTCCCTCAACCTAATCCTCTGGGTTGACAAAAATGCTGTCTCCAGTTTAAATAAAGCTCAGTTTGTTATCTCTGGCTCTTCCAGGACCGCAGAGGTCTCAGTCCAGCTGAGAGGTTCACTGCTTTACTGCTCCTTCAGGGCTCAGATGCCCTCTGAAACACTGAGAACACCGTCCACTCCGTCACAATAAAAGCTGTTTAAATATAAACAGAAGTGAAAAGTGAAAATCTGCAAGAATGTGTCATGAACATGAATGATACTCCTCCTGATCTTTGCTCTGGGAAAAGATGGGAGTATAACAGTCACTACCATTTGTGTAACTCTCATGAATTACTCCTCTGGAAAGGTCACAACAGCGGTCAGACTCATTGAGACTTTTTAAACATTTCCATAACATTGACAACGCACACAGTTGAATCAAACCATCACATTAATTGAAAGAATACAGGATGCACTGAGAAACATTGTGCAACCTTTTTACCCTGTTAAAGTCACCATAAAATGAGCTGGCAAGATCCTTCACATGCCCTAACTCAAATAAATGTTTTCACATGTGGCCCTAATCCTCTTCCGTACAAATACGTGTAAAAATCGTTTTGACAGTGGCATTGAATCTGAGTTATTTCTTTCATTGCAGCGCTGTGTATTTGCTGTAGAGGCTGCATAAAAAACTGCAGTAGTTTTGTGACGTGACCTTCAAAAGCTTGGATTTTATATTCACGTAGTCACTTAGTTACTGAAGCCTGAACAAGTCTCACTAGAGCCTGAACTGACTGTCCAAATGCACCAACAAAAAAAATGTTGTATCTCCAGTCAACTTTAAAAACTAAGCCATGGTTCAAAGACAACGTTGGGCGTAGAGGAGAAATCACTTCACTGACTGATAACTGACTTTTCTCCAAAAAGCTGATTTCCCCCGTTGGCCTGGTTCCTTGTATGCATGTGAAAAGGTACTCAATAATAATAATAATAATAATAATAATAATAATAAAGACCACACACATTGGAAGAATGATTTGGTTTCATTTTACCCAATCACTTTATTCATTTCAATAAAGAATTCTAGTCTAAGCTATATTGTTTCTTTTCTGATTTCACCTAATGACACTTTTAATTGAGGAGTATATTTTGATTATTTTCCACCCCTTCCTGTGGGAACATCTAATCCAGCAGTCCAAACATGGGTTTGGCAACAATGCTGTTGTGTTACACAGCAGAACTCCTTCATTCCTGATGTTTATTAGCATTCAGCGCCTCTTATCCACAGACTGCCCGAGAGTCACCAAACTTTCTAAAAACATTGCAAACAATGTCAGCAGGATACTATGAGCTTCACAGCACCTCGGCCCCTTCCCCGAGAGAGCCCCACTTAGCATTTCCTGTAATTGGGCATAGTTGACAATATTGAGTCTGTTGTTCCAGATGTTGGATTACTAAATGGGAGACAACTGAAGCCGAGTGCTGTGAATGTCCAGAACATTATCAGGGTTGTTCAAGGGCCATTTAAATAGTTCTGTGACTGTTTGGAGAGGAGCCAGATGCAAAAGTGGGCCAGACATTTAGATCACCACTGTTCTCATGCTTTTTATCTCATTCCACACACTTAAATCCTTCATTGCAAATATTCAGTCCGGGCCCTGAAGTAGAACTGCACTCGAGTCCGCTCCCAGTCTCATCTCTCTCTCTCTCTCTCTCTCTGTCTCTCTCGCTCTGTCTCTGTGTCTTGTCTGTGTCTTCACTTGGCCTTATGGTGGTTTAGACCAAGTCCAGTTAGGTTTCTATATTTAGTCTTCCGCAGCACCCCCCACCCTGCGGTAACAGGAAGTAAACAAAACAATAGAGGATGCCAAGTCAAGGTAGTTTCCCAGGGAATATGCGTAACATTTGCCTCATCAATCTTACCTAGAGGCCATTGTCCAGATTCAGATTCAAGTTAACTTTATTATCGCACACGGATGTATAAAAAATGTATTTGGTCCAAACATGAGGACACCATAACATCCACAGTAGAAGAACAATAGAATAACATACCCGATAAGACCAGAAAATACTCATAACTAAACACATTTGATCACATTGATCATTCCTCCATTTGGATGTTCCACTTCTAATAGCAGCGCAGTACAAGACCTCGGCCTTTCCTTCAAAAATATCAGATTTGGTCGAGGATTATAAAGAAGAAAATGTTTTCTTTCAACTTTAATCTCAACTGCAGCAAAATGCCAAATAAGCAGAACATTTAAGATCGTTGTGAAGCTTCTTTCTTGTGTTTCTACTGTTTTTACAAACCGGAATATACATCACACATGTATATACGTCAATAAAAAGTCCACAGCGGGCCCAACCAGGTCATTTATTTCTATGCTGATTTTGTTATTGATTTAATTTAATCTTGAATCCAGGGCAGTGTGAGACAGTGACCTAAAACAACTTCAAATGAGTCAAACCACTTTGTAGTTGTTTCCTTTTGCTCTGCTGTCTAAAGGGATGTGAGGCTTTATTTTTCTATAATATGGTACGGTTTATTTTTTACATTTTCCCTGCAGTCGCTGGCTTTCTCATAATTTCTGCCAAACACAAAAAACTCCTTTATTACCAAAGTCTGACTCAGGCTGGAGAGGAAACAAAAGCAGGACTTGTGAAACTGCATACATGTTACGTTATCTTTCGCTGAGTTCCTCCAGTGTAAAAAAGGCTAATAAACAACACTGAAAAGCTGCAGCCTGTCCCTTGCAACACAAACACCAGTTGGTATTTGCTCAGCATGCACTGACCGTTCTCAGCCTGTGAAAAACTAAATTTCTGTTATTCCAGAGGTGCAGTCACCAACAGGCATGTGCAGCATAGATAGGCTACAGACGTGTGAAGATCACTACAGCGTGCATGCACATGACTTCACCACATTTAAATGTTCTTGGATTTGACTAAAGTGGCCGAGACTATTGACCACACTGGCTACTTTAGTTGAGTCTGCTACAGGTATGAACAATCTCACTTACATGCAATGCTGTAGCATGGAAAATGTAATTTATGGCAAACACACTATGGTGAAAAGTAAAGAAATTCAGACATACGTAGGTCTGTGTGCCTCTGGGATTCTCCTTATTTCTCTAGTCTGTCTCACAATGTTGTTATTCCTGATCAGCCCCTGCAGTTACAGAGCAGATGTTCTTTTCATCAGCATCTTACAGGGGAACCTGAAGCAGCGCCACATTCACTGCAGTCAGACCGGCCTGCTGACTACACTGCTGCATTCTTTGGAAACTTGGTGACCGGCACCAAGCAACACAACGAACTAAAGACCTGGATCACCCAGCTGGCAGCGGCTGACGGGAGAGCTGGAAACCAGCAAAGCTGCTTTAATCAGAGCTTTCGACAGACTTCCCAGAAGACATTAGGCTTATTTGAGATGATTTTGATCGCCGTCTTGCTGGGTGCATTGCATTATGGTTAGTGGTTTTGTCCAACTCGCCCTGGAGGCTCGACAGAGTGACACATTGAAAGCTCGCGGGACACAGTTTACAGAAGCAAAATGCTAGATGGGAAACGACTTGGCAGCATATCAAGTTTTTACCCCACACTATTGATGAAACGCTCCAATTTGCACTGCAAACGTTTTAAGTCACCACTCACAATAACCGACAACAGACGACACTTCCATTGTCATTTTGCATCATTATTCCACGATGTTTTAAACAAAAATGTTTTTCTGTTATTATGACTCTGACATTGGCCGCGACCCACTTTATGGCCCTCATAAATACTGCGAGTGCTGTGAGCAGTGAGGCCCTGTTCAATGTGTCACTGCTTTGTCAACTGCAGGACTTTACTGCGCTGAGTCAACAGCTTGAGTTGAAGAGTTTGAGGCCTCTGATCCAAAGCTGGATGCAAGCTGTGGTCAGCGCTCCTCCTCCTCCTTCTGCCTGCCACCTCCTTTCATGGTCATGTGAACATGCAGAGTGATGTCAGCGATGGGAGGAACATCCAGGATGGACGGGGCCTCCCCTCACAGTACATATGGTTCTCATGATGCATTTGAATCCTCTAGGAAAATACATTTCCCTCTGCACTGAGCTTTTAGGGGTTGAATCCTGTTTGAAGATGTTAAACCATAGCCTGTAAGGGAACACTCCAACATTTAGGGAACAATAAATCCACAATCACTTTATTTATGCGCATTAAGTGCAGACATGGGTCAAAGACATGTCTATCTCAGCACAACGACTGGAAGCAGTGCGATGTGTGCTGGTGTATCACGGCTAACTGCATTCTCAGCTGACAGGCAGCATGATAATGTTATCTCTCCATCCAAATGTCACAGAGGATTACAAAATGTACCTTCTCTGCCTGTATTCTTACCTTTTGTTCTCATGATTCACTTTTCATGGTGGCAACAAAGTCATTAGGTCGCATTCTGTTGTGAAGTGTGAACGTATTCCTACTCATTCACAATACTTAAAGAAACAACTTGAAGGTTGAATTTCTTACTAAATTTAGACTCAACTGTTCCTGAACATTGATACAGGATTTTATATGTTTTACAGGACAAAAGGGCAGAAATTCAGAGGGGAAAGTAGCCGTTTTGAGCTATGCTTCTAAAAATGTCCCCCCCAGCATCATTCGTGAGACTTGTCATATAAGGTAAGCTCAGGGAGCCGCTGTGGCTTTAGTACAGCGTGTGCTTGCAGGTGATAGTGGGTTTGATTTTAGTGACTCTGGCTTTTCCCCCCACTAGCTTTACATTGCGTTTCACTATTTGTCATTGGTTAGCTATTGCACGTATGTGGGGTCCATAGTTCAAAGCATTAGCTTTCACGTCTCGGTGTGCACAGGTGTAGAGATGGAACTTCCCTGCGGCATCGGCCTCCTCACGACACACATCTTACCTGTCAGCAGGTGCAGCACAGGTGTTCAAGGTTTTTTTACGTTGTTTTGGCTCCAACCTTTGTGCCCATACTGTATGTACTCAGATTCTGCAATAAAACTACCAATACCCTGGTGAAGACTTAAAACTAACTAAAGAAAGTCCTGTTGGCATCGTCTTGATATCTCTGACTTTGGACCTAAAATCTTCAAGTTTAATTTATTTTGATTGTCCATGATATTTATAAGTGTTTTTTGTACGTTTTTTGTACGTTTTCCTGTTAAGTTCCTTTGTAACTTTTTTGAAAAGGTTTGTAATAAAGTATAAATACTATTATTATAATATATTTTATAAACTAATTATAAGTTTTGTATGCAAAACACTCCGTAAAGTAACTAAGTAGTATAATATTTCTGAAATGTAGTTTGTAGCAGAATCAAGGTATTTCAAACATGTCCATACAGAAAGTATACAGCACCTGTAACACCTGAGTTAATGCACTGATTACTGTTTAAATGTTCTGAAAGAGAAAGAGAAAGAGAAATCTACGGCACAGTGACTCACAGCCCAGGATATCACTGTACACTTCTTCTTCCATTTTCTTTGCATTAGTTATCTAAGAATGTGTTACTACAATTCATTCCAGTGTTGCACCAGGACAGAAAGTCATTGGCCCTGTTTAGAGGAAGATGTCAGCGTGTTGTGGTCACATGACAAACAGTGAAGTTGGGAAAAGTCCATCGAGGAACGCAGAGAATTCAAACAGGATGTGGTTCGTTTGATGTAAAGTGTTGATCTCACGGGAAACAAATCAATCTCCAGAGTCAATCACAGAATAAACTTTAAAGGGAATCAGTGGCAAAGTGTCGGTGAAGTATGTATTTAGCATCTTTATCTTAACCCTTCTTACATCTGGTTTAAACTACTGTAGCAAATTACTGTATTAAACTGAATGCATGATGTTTACTTGAGCGCACAGAAACATATCAGAGGTGACCTGCAGTGTTTCCATTTAAATCTTTGTCCTTTACTGCAAAGTCCTTGAAAGGCTGCAGCCTGCTGGCTGTTTTGTGAACTACACATTTCACACACACGCACACACAACAAACTCCAAACCACCAAAACTGAGCAGAAAAGCCCCAAAAAAATTATCTTTAAAAAAGAAAAGTGATTAAAAAAAAAAGTCATACTATAGTAGGCCATAAAAAAAAAAAAAGTAATCGTATAATATGACACGAGTATAGTAATAATATAGTCATAAATAAATATAAATTGGATGCAGGCTGAAGCGCCCTCAAGTGTCGAACATAATAAGTTAAGTCTCATGGCACCTCAGATCTTTAGAATTTGTTCTTTACATGAGAAATAAGTAAATAATAGTCCAGATTTAAAAATAGGAGTGAGAAGTGTGTGTGTGTCAAAAAAAAAAGCTTTTCATTAGTGATGGGAAAGACATTTTCCATTTTGTTGTCTTACTGCAAAGTCAAATAGTAATTCTTGAGAAACTCCACAGGAGGTCAGTATGATCACACACTTTCATCTCTCTGACCACGAGATGGCCTCATTGTACAAATACATGCGCTGTCCCATAACTTACCTTCTCTGTCTACGAGACACAACACATGTGACATCATAACACAACTAATGATGCAAGTATGTACTTCCTGCTTGTTCTCCGTCATCATCCTGCTGCTCTTCATCTGCCCTGGTCAGAGCTCCATCATCTAGTGTGCAGGCAGTGAGCACCAGAAATACAGTTTAAATACGCAATAAAAAATCAGAACATTTTTAAACAATCAACCAATATTTCACATTCTGAGTATTAAAGAAGCAGATGTGTGAATGGCACCGCTAAAGGAGTAATCTTTTTTTTTTATAACAACCTCTTATCTAGATAGTTTTGCAACACGCAGTCAACTACTGATATTAATAATGAAATGTATGCCCTACTTTCATCTTCCAAATAAGCAGCTTTTTGTCCTCAGGGTAGGCTCATAATAAAGGTATTAATGTTTTAATGTCCCGCTGGCAGTGTGTACAAACACGTTCCTCTCTTGGTGCCCACCATTTTTAACGGTGACCTCTTTCCGTTTTAAGTTTGTGGTCCCTGTCTCTGTATTTAAAAAAAGTGTTTTGGGATTCTTTGTTTCGGGGATCTTCTGCTACTTTTGATATCTATCCGTGTTCAGGGATTGATAACAGAGGAGTTTTGCATTTTCTTCTTGATTTCTCCATCGTTCTGTATATTCATCTTTTAATTGTGTCTGTGGCTATTTCAGCTCTCGCTCTCTCTCAAAAAGGGGAATATATGTTACGTCATGCACTTGCAAGCCTTGTGGCACGGAGTGTTGAAGAACTTATTCTTCAAACCTCCTCCTTGATCTGCTGTGCAGCTCCGACCAAAAAGGTTTGAAATCACTGCTATAGTCGTTCAGATAACTAAGTCGGGTGGTGGGACCTTTCTTAGCGCCGCGCCGTGAGCATGGCTCAAAATAAACGGTCACGATGTGTGTAGGCGAGGAAACTACCCAGTGGCTTGGCATGTTAGAAGTCATTTCGTTGTGGAAACTTGTATCTCATGTTCACGCTACTTTCAAAGCGGACCGTAAAAATGACGAGGTCGGTCAGGCCGTTGCCTTTTTAATGAAGTATGCTGTTCCGTGTGTGAGAGGTTGTGGTTTGTAAGATACATTGGAAACGTAAAGGACAACTTTGCACCAAGGCCTCAGAGGTTCTGTGACGGCAGCTTAGTGAAAGAGATGTGCCACATCTGATCAGAATCAATATTCCTCTGGATAACTGTATGCAACACTGTCATTACTGTTCTGCACTGGGTGGCCATTTTGTGTCAAAGTCCTCCCTCCACTGAGTTTGACCTAGAAACTCAGCCGAAGTCCCGATGCTGTGGGCCCCCGGCCTGCGTCAGCCAGCGTGGGCCGTAGCTCAGGATGATCAGTGGCCTGTCAGTTGCTGTAAAATCACGCGTCTGCCAGAAGACTGCACACCTCCTCCCTCTCACTCCCCGTGCAGAGGTGCATTGAATTATAGCCTGAAGACGAGGAGAGTTGGAATTCCCGTGCTAATAAAGTCCAGGCTTAGAGCGTTTCCACAGACTGCACTGCTCCTGTAGTTGCAGGACGGACAGCGGTCGTCATGCGTCACTGGATTCTACAATTACCTCTTACCAACTAAAGGATCAGTCCATGAGTTCAAACAGAGTGGTAACATCGGAGAAGTTGAAATGCGGGCTTTGATTAGAGCGTCCTCCATGAAGAAAAACGATCAGCTGTCTCATTCTGCAGTGGTTGAACGCTGTCAGCATGAGTCTCCAAACCCCAAACGTAAACCTCATTCATTTTCACGGTTAGCCGGTGTTATTAACTGTTCAGGTTTGACACAACCGAGCGAGTGGCAGAGCACAGTGTGGCTGTCGGCTAAGCCAATGAACATAATGCATCATTTATCACAAGTATTTTTGCTCAAAAGCTCTGACATGTTTCTGGCTCCAGGCAGCATGTGTGGAGTGGGAGGGTACCACCGTGTTGGTTTCAGTTTGAAACGAGCCAGGCCTGCAGGACGGGTTGTGTTTTTATTCCTCCCCTAAGGGCCCTCTGTGGTTGCCGCGGTTACCGTGCTTTTTTGGATTCTCCCTCTATAATTGAGTCTTGCGTTTTCACCCTGGATTCCGCAGGCCTGCACAAAGCGGTGATTATTCCTGAGCAGCGGAGGGGTTGGTGCGAGGGGGGGGGGGCTGTGAATGAATGCCATTACATTCTCATGAAGCCCATTGGCTGCTCACTCTTTGTCTTCGACTTTCTGAAATCCCTGGGTGCCCGACTGAAGCCACAGAGCAGACAGAGCTCGTTTGATCCACTCATCACAATGAGAGATGACTAAATTTAACCAGCAGGATGCAGGGTGCCACTGCTCACTACACCATCACAAAACCATCTTCACGGCTCTTCAAACAGTCATTATTTCATTAGACAGTAAACATGCTTAACAGCATGAAAACTGTACAACCCATTGAAAGCAGAAGAAGAAGAAACTCCAGAGTAATAGATAAAAGAATGTTTGAAGTCATCCATGCTTGTTTCCATTTACGGTCGCCATTTTTCATGGATGTAGCTGGCTGGCTGTGAAGGAGGGCGTGTTGCACAGTCTTTACAAAGCTCTGATTGGTAGATTGTTTCTCCAACCAGCAGAAATACCTGTCACCCAAATTGACCTGTGCATGAAAGAACAATGCATTTGCCTGTAGTGTCTCGCCTTATGCCGTGTCCAACACCAGAGCGGTCTCCTAGCACCGGTTAATCTGCATCAGAGAACCAGGAGTTACTTTAATCTGGCCGGCACAGCTCTCTTTACTCTCACGGGCTCTTTGGCAAAGAGACACTGGAGAGGTCATTGTGCAGCTCAGCCTGTTCAGCACAGCAGTGCTTCAATGTTTGGTGACAGATTAGAGATGGAAGACTGATGACCTTGATTAGAAAAGGTCATCAAACAGTGGGAACCTCCGTTTTGTTCTCTTTGCCGATAAGCAGTAATAGCAGGTGGTTTTTTTTTCAGATCTCACTTCCCAGAGATCCAAATATACATAAGAGAATCATATATGCATCAACATGATATCAATATTTATATATTTTTTTAATATCACGTTATCGTCAATACCGGTATATCGCGACACCCCTAATTCAATATAATGCATACTAAAGGCTGTGTGTTTTAATGCGAGTTGGGGTTATTAAAGTCCTCTATGGAGGAAATGGAATAAGATGCATGAGGCTTTGGAGGCACAGACAAAGCTTGTTAGTAGGATACATTAGTTGTTGGTTTGGCTCTGCACATGGGATTTGTTGTCAATTAGAAAGAAATGGGGCAGGACATCACAAGACATATCCTTTAAGCCTTTCTCACGATAAACACAATCCCCCTTTTTAGAATCGAGTTAGCCATCATATGATACCTACATTCCACTTTGTTTAAAATGAGTCACGGGAGTCCCTTGTCGTTTCTAGAGAGACCAGTGAGCGCTATGACCTCCACGTTACTGCTGGTTGTTATTAATTAACCACTGGAACAATTCTACCTAAACACGACACGATCCCGTCTCAGATCTTTCCGCTCCAAGAGGGAGTGATGCATGAAATGACTTTAGAGCTCTTAAATGTTAACGCTTTAAAGCTGTAGCCATGGATGCAGTACATTAGAGTTACACATGTGATGTTAATAGTGTGCAGAAAGGCTTCCAGAATTGAAGAATTTAAGGCTTTATTTATAACATACCATTTTTTTCTTTTTTTTCTTTTTTTTTTTTTTTTTAAATCGAACCATATAACAGTGGACTGCTTTACAATGAGAGACATTGCAATAAATACAGTTTGAGAATACAAGAGGAATAATATGAAAATATAGGTCATTCAATGGAACAAGGAAGTATGTCTGTAAAGTAAAAGTCAGCTTGGGTTTGGTCATCTGCACTATCTGAACGACACCATGCTCGTCATTAAAAAAAACTAAACAAAAAAAAACAAACACTATCTAGTGATTACATATAGTAAAAAAAAAAAAAAAAAAAAAAAAAAAAAAAGTAATACCAGTCTCACAAACTGTGGCCGGATTACAGCGACTGAATACAGATGGAACACAGAGATAAGTCAGCCTGTTGTTGAATTCCTTTCACGTGGATCATTAGCCCAGTTTCAGTCCAGGAACACAAACACTGGAATGCAGCAGCTTCACCTGATGCTACACCATCGGCCCACAACGTTATCACTACTTCAGTGTTCCATCATTTAGACATCTTTTTAAAAGAAAGTGGGTATTAAAAAAGGAATGCTCTTAAGCTAAACACATGTTCATCACTCCGTCTCATTATTCTATGCCACTACAGCTTCTTACAACCTTTTTCTGTTCAGATCAAAGAGTCTAGGTGAAGAAGGAAGGCAACATTTCATTGTACGCTTCAAGAGAAGAAAAAGACTAGTGAGGATAGCAAAAGACTTGCCCTGTTGTGTAGTTGATAAAATACACTAGTTAATACTGATCTGGAGGTGGAGGTCTCCACTAATAGTCAATGCCCTGATCATTGTAATGGGCGCTGTAGTCGTCCTGGTAACCTGCCTGGTACTCGTCCTCCGGGAACTCAGCCTGATAGTCACTGTCGCTGATCTCGGAGCCGTTGGTGCCGGTGCCCTGGCTGCCGTTGGCGTGGATGACCGGCTCTGTTGGGGGGGCACAGTACTTGGGGTCGTAGACCTGGCGACCCAGACCATACACACTCATACCTCTCTGAGACGCCACCTTGTTGGTGCCCATCTGGAGGGAGATGGTAGAGTTGTCCAGCGGCTGCTGTGCCACCTTCTGGTCAAAGATGTCTCTGCGGGTACCAGGGGCGGACATGCCCGCCTGCAGGAAACCACAATGCAATCTGTCATTAACATCAAGGTTAATGGTTCAAACTAGTTTGGATAATGTCCCATTATTACACACCTGAAGAAAATATTTTACAATTTAAAAAAGGGGTTTTATGTATCCAGGACAAAGCTCTCAAAACCTGGACAACAAAGGCGTTTGATATACAGAAGATATTTGTTTTCATTCCCTCCGGCAAGGAGGTCATGTTTTGGGGGTCTGTTTATGAGCAGGATTATAGGAAAACTAATGGCCCTATTTTAATGAAACTTGGTGTTAACTTGGAAGGACGTAGCCTGAGCCAAGAACCCATTACATATTGGAGCGGCTCTGAATCACGGGCTGGATATACACATAATTTTTCACTTATGGAAACAGCCTTGGCGGAGGTCTGCTCTCTCCGAGTGCCCTTCTAGTATTAAATAGTTTTGGTCTCCTCAAGGGATCTATTGAAAATAAAAAAGATCCAATAAGAGCAGCATTAAAAGAGTGGGTTTTAACCTGGCTGGCTCCTTTGTTGGTTCCCATCTGCAGGCTGATGGTGGTCTGGTCGAAGGGTTTGTCAGTCTGAGTCTTTGGATCATACAGATGTCTTCTGGTTCCATAAGCAGTCATTCCTGCCTGACTCGCACACTTGTTTGTCCCCATCTGAGGACAAAAAGGCCAGGAGAGGATCTTACCAAATCCAATTACACATCACTCTAACTTAATTAAAATAACCCTTCAAATCAACCATTGACATTTTAAATGAAGGTTATTGGAATTTGTGTTTGTTTCAGTACAACAGAAGGAACCATCCTGCTTTAAAACGAGCGTGGTCTGGCTTTTATGGAGGGTTTCAGTCTGCAATGATTGCTTCACTGCAGAAGAAATAAGACTCTCTGGGGAAAATGCTGTATCTGTTTATTTCTCTGGAACTAAAGTAGTTATATTTAAAGCTACAAACAAAACATCAGCTCTCAGTGCCTAAAGATATACATTCCTGGGATGGCCTTAAGAACCACTTATTCCCAGTCATAGTTACCTGCAGTCCAATGACGCACTGGCCGGCCTTGATCTTCTCGTCATCAAAATGTCGAGTTTGTTTGTCTGCATATTTCACCCCGATATCAATCTTTGAGTCCATACCTTTGGTCTTTGCCTAGCAGAGAGAAAATGCTGTTCAAAGGACTGATATGACATTAGATGTATTTCCTATAACAGTAGAAAATGTGTTCCTCAGTAGACAATGACCCTCTGTACTCGGTGTTCACTCACCATGCTGGCCAAAGCGAGCAGTGTGGTCTGGACTTGAGTCATGTTCCCATTTTCAAACAGGTCATTGGCCTCAAAGATGTCATTGGGCTTTAGGCCATAGCCGAGGATAGCTTTGATGAAATTCCCAAGGTTTTCCAGCTGCAGAGAGCAACAGAAGGAAAAAAAAAAGAAAAAGAGGAAGAGATAGGCGCTTGTACAGGGAGTCCAACAAAACCAGCAAGAAGCAACAACATCACAAAGAAATCTGTTATTAAAAAGCAGTGAACGCTTCATGAATGGGTCCACTTCTCCGCCTGTTGGGCTGCGACCGGTCTATAAGGAGTTGCACCTCATGAGCGTCTTTGTTTGAAGTTAAGAACAGATTTAAGAACAGATCTTACCTTGTGCCAGTTCAGCTGTGAAAGGTTGATTCTCCTCACAGAATCAGGTTGCAGCTTATTTATCAGTCTAAAGAGGAAATAAAACACAACATATATGATAATAAAATGAGATGCATCTCTGAGGATACAATTTAGTACCAAGTTCTGCCATCACAGATGTTGGACCTGTTGCAAAATGGAGCTGTGGCCGTTCACACACACACTCACTTGCAGAGGATGACTCCATCCTTCAAGCCTTTCTGGAAGTTCTCTCCAATAGGCATTGACGTTTCCTCTTCAATCCAGAAGCGGAGCTCCTCCTCCTTTTGTGTGTCATATTTCTGAGCAATCTGAGAAATAAAACATCCTGTTAAATCCACACTCCATTTTTGGGAAATAAAATAAAGAAATCAATCAATATGAACCAATAAGTTCAAGCGGCACTAGGCCACTTTGACAACCAGCTGGTATAACCTATGACCATCAGTGATAGAGACTTTGGGTTGATAGTTTTTCCTTAAACTAGCCCGTACAGTAGTAAATACTCATGTAATAAATGACCACAGAGACAAACCACCTGACAGATGATGGATTATAGAGGGATGATAGGAGCCGCTTGGATGCACCCAGGTGTTGCACACATTGACACGCAGACCAGACACCCACAGCAACAGCAATGGGACCTTTCCAGACCTGAATACACTGACTGTATCTCAGACGTGGCCTGAGTCAGGTCCGTGTTCAGGTCTCGGTTACTAGACTGCGCGTCTTCAAAGACCTCTACCTCACAAAGCAGCGGCTGATATTCAAAACAAGAACATGACAAACAGTCCCCCACACTGACCGGTTCACACAAAGCACATCATGAAGATCATAATAATGACTGAGACTAATGGACACGGACATGACTTGATCTCATTAGCTTGAAAGCCCTATCGAATTGTGGGTTGATTAAATTAACAAACTACTGTAGCTCGTTTAGTGAACTCTTAATCATATCCTCAGTTACTCAATATTCTCATGGTCACCATTGTACTAGGTAGATGACAGAAAAGTGATTTACAGCAAGGCAAGTTTTGACAGTGGTGCTGTGGGAAAGTTGAACTCCGTACAGTAATCCTCCTCCCATTAGCCAGCTCTATCTCTAAACAACTTTTTAGTGCTGGCTGCCTAAACATCCCACAGACACTTTGCTCATCCACAACAGGACAAAGAGTCCGCCTCAGTTTATAGTCAGAGGCCACAAGACGGAAAACATCTGCTGTCCATCTCAGAACAGTCCATCCTGCTTTCCTGAGGCTTCAGTTTATCTAATCGCATGCCTCCACAAATTCACCGTAAAAACGCTGAATGTTGTTTTATCTTCTGGTGTTTTTGTTTTTCTATTCTTCTAATATACCTTAAAGAAGTACTCTTTTCGAGAAATTCCAACAAGAACCATGAACATTTGACCGTGTCCTGAATCAACCAACATTTATTTTCATCATCAATTCATCTGCTGATTATTTTGTATTCGCACATATGTACACCTGACTATTCTTGTTCCGTCTCGCCATCATCATACCACAGCGTTATCAACAACCGCCTGAAAATGTCAGCCGTCACCTGGACGCATTCCTGCCCCAAGACACCACACAGGCCTGACATTATTTCATAGTTTTCACAAGAAGGTACAAGCCCCAGTGAACAAAACTAGTGCTGCAACTAACAATTACTTGTTGTTTCTTTGTCACTTCTGTGAATCTGCAGTCTTCCATAAAATGTCAGAGCCAGAGGAGAGCTCTTCAAATGTCAGTCCCAAAGGCCAAGACATTCAGTTTACAATCATATACAACAGAGGAAGTGTTTGGCATGTTTTGCTTACGACTATCTAAGAGTTTAGTTTGAGTTTGTTTGGTGGTAATGCCCATTAGTGCGACTGTGTTTTGAAACAAGAAATGTGGCTTCAGGTTGAACACTATTGTGCTGGAACAATTAGACAAACGGAGTAAATAAAGAGATCTTTAAATGAAATAAATGTTGTACATCATGTTAACTACCGTAATTTCCGGACTATAAGCCGCTACTTTTTTCCCACACTTTGAACCTCGCGGTTTATACAATGACGCGGCTAATTTATGGATTTTTCCCGCTTTCACAAGCTTCATGTCGCCAAAAAACTGAGCACCGTCACATAATGTGACGTAAATCGAGCGCGCTCAAACTTCCCATCATTCTGATGGTTCCCATACGGTAATTAACTTTTTTACGAAATTTCTCGGTGTTTCATTCAGTGTACCAAATGAACCTCTAAAACCATTATGCCAACCTTCAATTGCATTATTAGTTCTTGGAATGTCTTCAGCAGCGGACATTATGAACAGCGGACATTATGAACAGCGGACATTATGAATGGTTACGATTTTGATTACGGTCATTTTGACACGGAGAAAGGCATATGATGCAGCTTTCAAGTTGAAGGCGTTTAAAAGCCTATTTATTTTTGTTCCAAGCCGTGTTTCGTTAAAGCCTGTGTAAAGTTCATTTGTTTCAATGTACCGGTAGGCACCTGCGGCTTATAGACATGTGCGGCTTATTTATGTACAAAATACATATTTTTTAAAAATTCAGTGGGTGCGGCTTATATTCAGATGCGCTGAATAGTCCAGAAATTACGGTATGTGAAATAAAGACTTCAGGACCTTGAGGTCAAAAAACATGACACTTTTCGCCTTCTTGTCAAGGATGGGTCGTTTCATAGTCCATCTCGTGTCTTCCTCAAATGAAACCTGATGTTTGTGCCAGTTCCTTGAGTGTAACGCAAAGTCAAAAACGTGGCTTGTTGTCATGAAATGAACGGACAAATATTGGATTTCTGGGATTTTTCATATCCCCTCTCCTCCTCCCAGTTCCTGTTAAAAGCCAAACAGGATGTTGTGTTCCAAACCGAGACTCAGTGGAAGGTCAGAGTCAAAGGTTAGATCTTCTCTACTAGTCATAATAGCAGGGTGGAAAGTGGAGTTTGAGAGGAACCCCAATGAGAAGCCAAAGAGCTGGAATGATTAGAGACAGGGTTTTTTTTCCCTCTCTTCACGTCTCCCAGCAGTTATTATCAAGGAAGATTGCCAAGAATTCTCAGGGGGAAAAAAAAGCAGGCATTGGAAAAAGGGATCCAATTCTTTTGATGGACCATTAAACTGAGCTTCTGAGGGAAAAAATCTGGAAGGTTAAGATTTGAGCCAGCTGGAAGTGAAAACCAGACAAACCCCTCAACATTTTCACCTTTGTACCCAAAAGCATTTCCTGATGACAGCACGAAACTGCACTCATTTCAAAAAAATCCGGGGCTACTGTGAAACACACTCTTGAGATTTCACAAATCAGGGGTTAAGTAGTCTGAATCTGTTTCAGTCAGGAATTCAGCTATGAAGGGTGATAGGAAAGTTAACCGAAACACTCGTCGTGATCACAAAATCATCCAACCGCAGTGGTTCATCAGCACGAAGCTGATTAGCTTTCGTCACATCACACACATGACCGAGTACTGAACCAAGGCTGAGCAAACAGAGAGGCTGCTATTCATTAATATCCACCATGCATTACATGAGCCTCGTCGTCAGCTGGGAGTGCAAGTAGAAATGGCAACAAGTCAAAGTTTCAGAAGAGAAGAATAGATTTGGCTGCTGCAACTAACTCATTATTTTCTTCATCCATTCATCTGGCGACGAACACAACGTTGTTTTGCTTTTTTTTTTTTTTTTTTATTAATTGTGTAATAAATGTGTAAAATGCTATGTGCATTGCAATTACCCAAAACACAGGGTGACAGGTTGTATCCTCCCAAGAAGCCAGAACTCGAGTATATTCAGTCTACGATTATATGAAACACAGAGCAGCAGCAGCCCATCGTTGGAACTTGATTGATTAGTAGGACTAGTGTTACAATCCCTGAAGTTTCTGCATTTAAGCACCGAATACATAAGCAAACTAGAAGGACACAATGGGTTCTTCCTAGGCCCATGCTACATCCATCCACCAAGTTTCATGAAAATCAGGGCAGTAGTTATTCTGTAATCCTGACAGATGAACAAAAACATTTTAAAAAAAACAAAAGAAAAAACAGTGGCTTTCAGAGGACTCCAGTCAGAGTCTGACCAAAGTTGTCGAAAAAGATTTCTGCCAGACATGAACAGAAAACTCTGCCTGCTGCCTACACCTTGAGCACAACTTGAAGTTGCCAATGTGCTGGTAGCCACAGTAATCTATTCAACACCGTGTTTAACAAGACTAAAAGGCCACAGGCGACGCACAGAGTCTGGTTCCTCCTTCCACACATTTCTAAAACAGCAACAACATTGGGGAGGACTGAACCCAACAATTTCAGTAAGTGGCTGTTCAGACTGAAAACAGCCCTGCGTTAAAACAACGCACAGGGCTGTGCTTTTTCAGGCCCCGGTGAGACATGCAATACATTCCTTGAAGTCCAGTTCAAGATATAGATCTAGGAGTTTGAAGGTTTACCAGACACAAAAAAAAGACAAAAAACACTTCACGGGAGGTTTATAAAACTATGAGACAGGATTTCACTCTGGAAAGCTGTATAAAAAATAAAAAATAATAAAAAAAAAAAGTTATTTTATCTTTCATCACAGCAATAAGAGGAGGTAAACAGAACTACAGCCTTCACATTACAAAGTAATCCACCAGGAATGTGGTCTTGCATGTACATTATCATTGGCCATCACAGCGTTTTGACAGATGACGTTGCAGCAAAAATGGAACGCGGCTCAAACTTTTTGCCGGACGACCCTGCATTTCTTTTTGCGCGAGGCCCGCAGCGTCACAGGCCTAGCTCCATTTAAATAACCGAGCGGGCTGTAAATGATACACGTGTTATCTTTCCGGAGCTGAACAACAGCCTCAGGAAGGCAGTCTTTCCTGCGAGACTAAATTGGAAGCATCTCACTGACCGACAGAACTCTGGAGTCAGCACATTACTTTGCCATCAAGACTGTGCTTCTTATCAGTGGGAGGGAAACATTCAAACAGACCGGGTGACAAGAACCTGACGTAGAACACAACACCACCACCACCACCACAAGGGTCGGGTTACGCGCCAACAGAACAAGTTTGTGCGACCACGTCTGATAAATCAGGAATATAAAGGAAGCACAAGTCGGCAAAAAATGTGACGAGCAAAGTCATGTAAAAGTGTGAAGGCGGCAGCAAAACCAGGAATTAATGTTTGTGAGCAAAACAGCGAAATACTGCTAAAGATGAAATGTTTTCCATGATTCTTTTTTCTTAATTCAACATGTATACGTACATACATGCATTCATACTTTTTACTCCCCAATATCGGCCGCAAAAAAAGATTATCGGCCGGTACGCGTCACCAGACTGTGACGTCCCTGCTTGCTGTGGTTACGGGTACATGAGAACACACTGTGGTCACAGGTACAACTTGAAACCAGAGAGGGCAGTGGAGCTCTGCCTTCAGACGGCTGTTAAGTTACCGTTGAATTATCACCTCTTTAAAATAAAAGAAAAAAAACAAAAAGGTCTAAACGCAGTGGGGAAATCATCATCAGGTTTCATGAACAAAGACTGCACAAGACACAAAAAGGATCAACTATATTACATTACAGAGCTTTAACAGAGCGCGTACCGGCGTAGCACTCTCAGAAACACTGATTTGATAAGCACCGTCCATCCATGTGGTGGATGGTTAAACTGTGACTTCGGGTCGGGGCTCAAATTTAAGTGAAGAAAAAAAATGAATCTTAACCATTACTCCCACGTTCAAATTTAAGATTAAAAAGCTATTTAACATATTTATTCTGGGCCTTAAATTACATCTCAGAGGTCTAAACTACAGAGACGGGTCATAATGAGAATCAAAATACACAACTCACACACACACACCAGTTAGAAATACTTTCGTCTTAAAAGCTGGTATCTATTTATAAACATCCAGAATAAAGCTGGCATTGATTTTTTTATTTATTTATTGATTTTTTTTAATCTGCTCTCATCAGTGTGATACTCGATTCCTCTTATTATACGTGTTTACCTCATCTGCCAGCAGAAAGCTTTCCTCCCTGCTCCAGTTTAGATTCCCCGTTTCCATTTTGGCCAATGTTTAACAGAGGGGATAAGCCACCGAGATCCCAACATGACGATGTTCAGCACAGGTGAACAAACAGCCGACCCTATAGCTCCTCCTGCACCGAGCGCACTGTCAATGTGTTAACATCACTTGAGAGCTGCTCTTAAAAATGATCCCCGTCAGTAGGCGTGGATCAGAATCGGCTTTATTGGCTAAATAAGTGAACAACCCATTAAAAAAGAAAAAAGGAACGAGACTGTGGTTTTTAAATGCGCTCACTGGTGCGCACAGTTCCAGTAGAAATAGAGGTATGATCGCACGATAAATGTGTTGTACTCTTCACCCGTTCAACAAAGATTTTTTTATTTATTTTTTGTCCTAAATTGCTTCTTGAGAGCTTGTTTACGTGCGGTTCTAGAGACTCTACAGCGCAGGCCCGGCTCCATGCAGCTTTTCTTCCATGACCGAGACGAGTCGACGCCACTAATTTAAAAATGATAATAATACAAATCTCTCTTTATTGTCGTCGACGAAAAAGAAGAGACAAAATATTCTAGCTAGATTTCTTTAATGCAGTTCTGTTTCCTGTGCCGTGCATGCATCAGGACTGCACTGCAATACAATCTGATGCTTAACATGTCGACAGGGTCGTCGTTGACTAAGATGCCTCGACGTTTGACTAAATATGATATCTTTTTTTTTAAACTAACAAGGACATTAGACACAGGACTAAGACTAAATACATACAATAATAAACATTACCATACAGTCCATTTAGCCTGCAGATTCTGAAACTGTATCTATGCATTTCAGAATGAAGCAGATTTTTATTTTTTTTTATTAAATGAGTCCACTGGGAAAGCAGTTGCCTTGAGATAGATGATCATCTTAAACAATGAGTCACAAGTATGATAAACAATAAGACGGGCTTAGATTCATCCATCAGGAGAGGTTTTCCAGCGATGAACTGTACTGTCATCAGTTACAACAGAGCTGTTTGACTTAACCTCTTGAGCAGCTCTGCACACACAAACACAATCAATGCGTTTGTATTATAGGACAGCCGGACGCCACCCACAAGCAAAAACAAACAGACACTTCAGGATGGGGGTTTTAAAGAGGCTGAAGAATTCAGTCAGCATTGTCTGCTGTGGTTAATATTTCCAAGATTCTTTTTTTTGTACCATTTGGTCCATCAAGCCGGTGAAAAAGTTTACGTTTCTCCTCCCGATAGGAAAGAAACTGGCAGAGTCTGATGTGTCAGTCAGCCCAGAGTTCACGACCCTGGTGAAACGATGTGGGCTGCGCAGACACGCTGAGAAATTCATGAGAGAGCCGACTTGTTGCCAGAACAGTCAAGACTTTTAGCAAACACCTCAACCACAAGTCGAATGTGAGCGCTTGAGAGAAAAAAAAAAGACAAGATGGACCTGAAGTGCTCAAGTGTTCATGTGCCGAGGTTTCATGTTTCACTTTTCTTTGCGCACACACACACACACACACACACACACACACACACACACACACA
>CALSCE010009814.1:5552273-5566302 GCA_943593645.1 Bovichtus variegatus
CACACACACACACACACACACACACACACACACACACACACACACACACACACACACACACACACACACACACACACACACACACACACAGCAGGACAACTGGTCACTTCTCTTTATGAGCTGGATTGGAAAAATGTTGGAAAAAGTTTGATAAAGAAGATTATAATGCTTTAAAAATGTTCCATTAGGTGCTGCCAATCCACTACTAAGGAGTTTATTAGATACTTAATTTAAAATCTGTAAGATTAAAAAAAATTAAAAAAAATAAATAAATAATTTTTTTTACTTCTTATAACAAAACATTATAGAGAAAGAGCCACAACCGGCCTGGGCTAGAAAAACACTGATGCTAACTGGGCAGAGTGAAAAGTGAAAGGCGGCGGGCTGAGAGCCCAATGGACGGGGTCCTCATAAAGGGGTTTTTGCTGAAGGATTTCAGGAATGTGATGTATGCAGCTCGGAGAAGAGCATGGACTACTGATCACACCACATGCAATGGAACCCAGATGGGCCCCTGCCTGACCTCCTCCTTTTATTTATGTGCACTCTCTGACAGAGGAGGTTTTACTACAATTAACTGGGCCTACGTGACTGCAGTCATTACACTCTACAGAAGGATTTAGAATACAGATGCCTCCAAATGGAAAATAGGAATTTAATACTTGTTTCCACTGCTTTATTCTCTTAACAGATGGCAGGGGACAGCGCTGGACACACTGGAGGTGGAGCTGAAACTACCTGAACTGGGCTCACGCAGCCTCCAACAAACAGCCTTCACACTTCAAACCTGCCGTTCTCTGATCCAAGCCTTCGTCAGCTCAAGTCCGACGGCGCCCTAAAGTGACTGAGAAGTCCATTATCAACATCGTATTGCAAATCCCATCCACACACGCCGAGGTTCAAAGTTCACTCCAGGCTTCTAGACCGCAGTTGGGAAAACAATCCAACTACAAAGTCCATTTAGTTGCAACTCTGGAGCTTTCATATTATCACATAAGCTTCATCTACATTGATCAAATTGACATGAAATTGTAGATATCCAGGTTTTAAATTTGCGCACTCCCTTTCACCTCTTTAAAACTGTTTCAACTGAACGTTAGAACCCTAATTATTGTTGTATTAGACCGCATTAGTGTTATTTAGATGCACCTAACAAACTGGCAGCAGAATATACACAGTAAAAATATAGTCCTATATAGAATATATGCATGTTGATTAAACATGCATCCAACACACTGAAATAACAGCTGTAGATACTAAATTACACTAACTACTTAATCCAAACACTGGTATTGTTGGACCAGTGTTAGCATCCTATGCAAACAAGAATATATGTCATTTTGTGAACAGCACAACATAAAAATGATTTAGTGTGGTCAAGTCGCAGATTTGTAACTTGAGGACTTTTTAAATCCATCTGCACATACAACTAGAAACTTCACTTCACTTCACTTCACTTTAGCACTGAAAGCAGATTTTCAGACATTCCTCGTGATGGATGACCAAACTGCTTTAGGTTTGTGCTGAAGTGATGGAAAAACATTCGAAAATAACATAAATTACAGTTTGCTTTAAAGATGGTGAGCAGTGATTTAAGCACATGTGGTTTGTGGTTAATGATTGGAAACATGCAAAAACTGTAAGACGGTCATTTTTTTTCCTTTTTTTTTTAGTTCTCTTAAATAACCTTCTTTGACACACATCCACTAATGTCAATGTGCGGCCTCCTGTTGCAGCATATTTTCCTTAATTATTTTCTTAATAATAATAATAATAATAATAATAATAATAATAATAATAATAATAAGCTCCCGGCTCCTCCCTACACAAACAATACATTCAATTTGGATTTTTAACATATTTCTTCAATATAATAAAAATCCAAATGCCTCACAATCCAAACACACATACCATCAACAATAACTTCTCATTTTAACTCCATGATGACATTTTAAAAGTGGTCCAGTTATCCAATCCATGAACAAAGAGTGACGGAAGGAAAGTTTGTTCCCCATCAGTGAGGGGGAAACAAGTGTGGGGGGGGGGGGGGAAGGCCTAAAGTCTGGAACAGAGCTTTGTACCCGGGTAACTTTCCCGAAACGTGCAAAAGAAGTTTGGTCAACTTTTGTCAAGAAGGTAGACATTAATACTCCGCCAAAAATATCAACTGTTAAAACTTGGCTCACATTTTTTTTTCTGCCTTTGTCTGTGCAAAACTTTGGGAGTTGTAGTTCTTTTCTTTTTTTTTTTTCCCTTTTTTTTTTTTTTAAAACCGCATTCTTGATTGTATGCATCACCGTGCTGGGGAAAAAAACAGTTGCAAAATTCTGGAAATGTCGGTTTAGGCAGCCTTTGCTTTTTGGCACATGCACATTAAAGTGGCACTTTGTTCGGCCTGAGAGAGCGCACGAGAGCTAACGGACTGGGTCTGTGCTGCGTTAGCTGAGCCTTTTGTTAACTTTTCTTTAAAAGTGTCTGAAAGATGTTTGTTTTTTTTGTTTCCCCTCTAAAACACAACAGGTAAAAAAAAAAAGACTGGATTTGAACACTTACTTTGCTTCTCACTTCAGCAGATAATCCGTAGGCCGGCCCCTTATTAAAATGTGTCATTTTTGTTTGTTTGTTTGTTTGTTTTCTTCTCGTAAAGCCAAATAAGTATCCTCAGCTACAATGTAGCACAGATCCTGCTGTGGAAAACTCCTATGATACAGCAGCTGCTTCGGATCCCTTGAACACCCAGAGCAGGAGGAAAGTATTCCGTGAGGCTGCACAGAGAAGAGTACCAGAGACCGGACTGTCTGCAGCTCGGGCTCGGATTGCAAAAAACGTCGCCAAACAATGGACGTAGCCTCAACAGCCAATCAGAGCAGCCGATTGGCTCAGGGCTCCTCCCTCTCCCGGTGCTCTTTAAGGATGGGTCATACTACAGATTTTGAACTTGAATACTAATAAAAGTATTACTGATACAGATACTGAGTATTGTCTATGGTAGACTGTAAGTGCGAATTTGAAAGTGGAAAAAGTAATCCACAATAGCGTTACTGATTTTCCACATAGTGTTATGTGAGTGAAAATGCAATAATCCAATTTTCATTTTCATTTTCACATACTTCTATGGGCACTCTTTGACCATATTAATATTAAAATGCGCAAGCTGTTTGGCATTTACTTTTCAAAGTCATACCCCGCTGTACAGTGAACATTAAATTGAATTAAAACGCAATATAAACAATGTCATCTGATTTTCCATAAATGCAAGCAAGAGCATATTTAAGTCAAAATAATTATGTTTTTTCTAATAATTTGAATGTAAAAACTGCATTTTACATGTCATTTTCATAGACTTAACCTGCAGTACAGTGGACAATAGTAAGGTTACAAAATGTGCCTCATTTTCCATTTGTGCAAGCATTATTTAACTCACATATAAATATCGTTGCACATTGTTTAAAGAGACTCTTTCCATACAGTGTGACGCAGTTCCATAGAAATTCTACAAAGTATTCAGTAGGCAGCATTGTTGACGTTGAATTATTAGTCATTTAGAAACTAATGTGCAAATCTGTACAAGCTTCCCAATGTCTAAATCCCCTTTTGGAACACGCATGCTGGAAATAATTTAATTTATATAGTTTGGCTGATCCATTATTACTCATATTAGCTGCAGCTGTTTTCAGCCTTCTCAGACTAAGTCTCTGCAGAGACTTCCTTCAATCCGTACACATGTGGAAAACTCCTATATTCTAAGAGTTATTACAACTACATACAGTATTGTACCGTTTGTAGTTTATTATTTATGGCTTTTACAGTGGAACACCAGAGAGATACAGAATAAAGCTAATTTATGTGACATTATCGTCTTGATTTCACTTGGAGTTGTTTCACAGGTCACGTGTCCCGGTGTTCAATTCATCAGTAACTTAACCAGTTTCCAAAATCCAGTTCACTGATTCACTTCGGGCTAAAGTGCGGACCAGTGTGAGTGGTCAGTGTTGAACCCTCCTCTTCTATCATGTGAAACAGCTGTGTTTCTTCGCCACAGATACTCTGAGATCGAGTCTAAAAATAGCGCCTGATGTCAAACTGACTCTGAAACTTGCTCCTTCTTTTCCCTGATCCTCCTTCTTGGTTTAGTTCAACAAATCATCGCAGAACTTTTCCTGTTCAGTGCTCTATCCAGGAACAGGAAACACAGCACAAAGAAAGAAAAACAGAGCTGTGACAATGGTACGGACGTCAAAAACTAACATTTAAAACAATACCCCTTTAATGGACTCAGCCAGTAAAAGAAAGAAGCAGTGGAATAGTTACTTTTTGCATTCCTTAGTGAATTTGGGCAAAAACTATTTAGTCTATCTATGTGAAGAAAAAAAAGTTGATCATTCTACTCCCTGAAAAGTGGCATCAGGGATACTGCCCTAGACTGGTTCACATCTTATCTACGTTTCCAGTTCTGCTGGTTGATGCCTCCTCATCTGTGTCACCTCTGATCTGTGGTGTGCCCCAAGGCTCCATCCTTGGCCCCCTGTTGTTCTGCGTGCTGCCACTGGCACATATCACACACAAACACAACATTCATAATGCGGATGACACGCAAATGTATGTCCCATAAAAAACCAACGAAGAAATAAATAGCTGGATGTCCAAAAAAGTGTGACAGCTAATCTGAAATCATCCTTTTTGGTCCCTCAAAGTGTATCCTGATTGGTTTGCCGTCTACAAATGTCAAACCTGCAGCCAGAACCCTGGGTGTAATATGTGACAGTGACCTGATAATCTGGGCTCAAGGTCTATTTACTTGCTTTCTTCAGGGCTTTCAACCACATTTAACGGTCTTCATCAGCAGATGAGGCTGGTTTTGCTGAGCTCACCACTGCTGTTCTGTGTTGTTGTGTTGAGGGCGGTTGTGAGTAGGAGGGAGAGCGGGCCGTCTATGATCAGAGCTGACGGTTCCCGCCTCCTGCCCACATGTCAAAGTGTCCTTGGGCAAAACACTGAAGCCCAAATTGCTCGACAACCCTGCCATCAGTGTGTGGGTGAATGAGTGGCAAAAACCTTGTAAACACTTTGGATAAAATAACTAAATAAACACAGACATTTACCATTTGTCTCTGAAGAAAAACATCAATCTGCCATCTTGCAGACGGCGGTGGGTTTGAAGCAGGCTCATGTTATGTAGAGAGGTATTTTAATTCACCTTCTCTATTGACCTTCTACTGTATATTCAACAATGTTGGATTAACACTAAACCTGGATTAAATCATTGTTTCTTTCACACTCTTTGTGCACCAAGCTTTAAAGCTAGTTTTACATTCAAAGGAACTCATTTTAAAACCTCTTTAGATCTCAGTCCAATCCCCTGCAAACCCTCTTATTCTGACCTACAGAATTATTAAATGCCAGTATAACAACACATTAACATAATAAAAAACAAAAGAGCATTTAATTATGAGCATTACAGTCAACATTACAATATATTTCATCCTACATTTGTATGTACATGTAACATATGTTTTCACACTATTCTTCCAAGGAAAATGGATTTGGGGTATTTGTCTCTCAGACAGGACCACTGCACAAAGAAATAGTCTGATATTGGATACAGGATCTTCCCCGTGAGCGACAGCGACTGCACCCGGCAAATGCTTTCAACGTAAACTATCAGAACTTTCTTCATTCCCAGAATTCCAAGCAGGAGTCCTGCCACACACAGGGGAACGCAGGTCCCTGGGCCATTACACAGCACCTGAAACAACACACAGAGAAAAGAGGGGGATGAGCACATCTCCAGGAAGTGACACATCAGTTTTTATAAGCGACACAGACAGCAGCGTCCAGGGGGCCGTTCAACACATCTGTGACGGGACTTTCATGTCAGATTGACATAAACTGGTTGAAGGAACAATTCAGGGCGCGTGTGTGTGTGTGTTTGCTGTTTTCAAATCAATATCTGTGTAACCCTGCGTGTCCAGCACGTGCACAGCTTGCAGACTGGTTTGTTTTTTATTAATACATCTAGTTTATTTTAGTTTTTATTTTAGTTTTTGACGAGGAAGGGTGTAGGATCCACCATAGAAAACTGATATCCAGGCACTGTCGTCTCCAAAAATACAGGAGAGTGCATGTGAAAAATATTTGGGTTTGGCTAACAAGCATACAAGTGAATATGTCTTTTGCAGACACCTACAGACGTGCACATTTTGTATAGTTGAAAATTTCTTTGTAGTTTGGAGATCACTGGTGAAGGCTACTCAACAGTCTGCATGAACAATGATAACTAGTGTTGCATGAAAGTGTGCTGAAATTGTTCTCATCTTTATTATACATGCAATGCGTTATCTGAAAAGTAAGATACCCTAACCCATCCACGACTATCAAAAGCTAGACTCTGCTGCAACATTGAAAGACAACACTATCAGTGACTATAGTGTAGCTGCTGCTGCTGCTCCCACACGCTGTGATGAAGGGTCAAAGGTAGACGTTGATTTATTTTAGCAAAAAAAAAAAAAAAAAAAGACAGAGGATAGAGGAGAGGACAGGAAATGATGTGTGCGTTTGTTGTTGGATCTTGGGATTTGGGGAGTTATGTAGTATGCTTCAAGCTACACACGACTGAGCAGGAAGATGTGCAGCTGAACACCTCAACACTCAACACTCAGATCGAAGGAGGGTGGTAAGTGGTCTGAAGATTAAAAAAAGGCAAGAGAGCGTGTGTGTGACTCAGCGGCCGCAGTGAAGGCAGCTCAGTGAAACTCAAAGACAGAGGGGGAGGGGGCTGAGATGAATAAGTGGCCTTCGGGTTGAAGGAAGCTGAGGGAGTTGAGGGAGTTTGGGTTTACAGGAAACCAGACGGAGCTGCTCTGCAGTCTGGAGAAGTCATCATGCAACTCTGTCATGCAGACACAGCAGCACCACACTGCTCTGGATCCTACAGAGATCTGGCCTTCACAGCACAGCTCATTGTAAAGCTCAACAATAGACACGCAACAGTCACTTTGCAAAAATGAACTGTTTCGTGTAGCAGCGGACGCTACAAATACAAACATTTCACTTTTATCTCCTGCCATCACCGTCAGCAGACTTCACCACTTCATCTTAAGCTCCATCTGGCTGCAGCAAATAGAACTCTGGGTAGTTAAGATTTCCATCTTCAGAGTTTTCCATACACTTACATAATCTGGTTATTGTCAGATTTCTTAAAGTAACTTGGCTTCTTACACCCTAAAAAAGGAGAAACCCAGAGGTAACACAGCAGGGTTTCTGCAGGGGAATCGTGGAATGTCACTGGTATTGGTATTGAAGACTAGATTTCTGGCATCGTGACGTCCCCTAGTCTTTGTCTTCTTCAGGTATCATATTCCATCTAGAAACGTCTTTCTTTCCTGCTTTACATTTCACGACTGCTTTAATGTATAGATGCTTCTGTGCCTGATGGCAGAATCAGTGCCCTGAGGTTTACAGCTGGTCCTCAGCCGTGCAGCGATAACAAGCCTGGCTGGAACATTCCTGGCATGACTGTCCTGGCACTAAGTCCCCAGCTTTGTCTCCAACCAGCCACCAATAACCAGAGGGTTCTGCTGGACAGACATCCAGAGCGACCGGTCACAGGTCTGGAATCTGCTCTCACGGCTCACTTTCGGTCATTGTGCATTTTCCTCCCCATTTACAGTAGATCGTTCAAGATCAACACAACATCCCTATGAACATTAGTCTGCTTTGTTGTTTTTGAATGAAATAATAAATGTAATGCGACACTGATTACGTTTTCTGGTTCACAATTAGACATGAAGCCATTAAAAAACAATCTATTAGAGAGAACGATGTGTGATTCAATGAGCATGACCATGTTAAGCACGACACGTTAAATGTGTGGCACACGATGAAGTTTCACTGCTCATATTTGTACGTTTTCTGCATATTAGGGACCCTGTATTGCAAATTGCAATCGGACGACATGTTTAGCTCTGCAGTCCGCGTGATGGGCTTCTTCTTCTGTGTAGTAGAGGCTGAAATATCCTGGTTTTTAGTCTCCAGCTCTTGTGCTTCACTTTGAAAAAGTTGCTCTGATGTCATTAGAGGACAACTTGTCCCCTTTAAAAGACTGCTATAACATCTGTTTTGATCTCTCACTGATCAGTCCTCATCATCGTGACCAAATATTCATACATTTTTCAGAATTTTAACCCTTAACATGCCAGTTTTGTATAAGGGCTAGTATGTGTCAAACGAGACCCTCCCTGTCTGGTATGTAGCACTGCGTCAGTACTATGTGTGTTTGTGAGTAAGGGTACACCGGTGTGAAAACAGCTACTGCCTGTTCTCTGGCTCCACTCACCATGTCAGGTCTGAGTCTGAACACCAGAGGCAGGGAGAACCGCAGGGCGTGCAGGGTGCTGATAACAGAGGAACTCCAAGACTGATGAACCTCCCGGCTCCGTGGGATCCGACAGATGGTGAACTAGGGCAACAAAGACACATGACGTCACAGTTTGTACTGCAAACAACACAGTGTTTTATTTTGTGACAACTGGCTTTAAACTCTCATATGTCAGAAAGTTAGTCTGCAGTAATATATTCTATTTAAATAATTGTGTATACTATTTATATAATTGTGTATAGTATACTACATATTCCTTTTTTATCACAGTTGTTTCTCACTGATATTCAAATAGGTATAAAGTAGGAATTTGTTTGGTGTGTTGTAGATGTAACTCTAGCTCAAATCAAAACAAACCTATTTATATAGCACAATATCACAAATTTGTCTCAGTGGGCTTTACAGACTGTACAGGATACGACACTGCACAAGGAAAAACATGCCTAAAAGAAGCGTCAAAAATAAAAGGGGGAAAAATGGAAGAAACCTCAGGGAGAGACTGAGGAGGGATACCTCTCTCAGGACGGACAGACGTGCAATAGATGTTGTGTGTAGAGAATAAACAACATAGTAAAAATACAACATAGACACTCCATATGTGACAGAAATTATGTCAGCAGTACCAGAAAAGCACAGATAATTAGCCTACTCATGCCACCTGCTGGGCAATACTAACACTGCACCACAGAAACAATCACTTCATCAGAAAGACCCAATGTTGTGGGGGGCCTTGGTTCTGTATATAAATATTAGCTTATTCCTTAACCTATAATGTCAAAGTTCATAATTATCTGAAATGAACTGACACGTTTTTTCCTTTCAAAAAGGACATGATACCGTAAATAGTAATAGTTTATTGACAAAATGACATGTCTGAGCTGAACTTATTGGAGGAGGAATGTCAGCACTGTGCATTGACATTGATAGGGACGTGTCCCTACTATTCGTACCCAAATGTACTCCTATTGTCAGCCGTGTACCTGTGACTCAGAGTCCGACCGTTGTTTCGAGCTTTCAAAGGTGCAGATTTTCTCCTCACTCATCCTGTCAGTGTCGGCGATGACATAGTGTCGAGGTGTGTAGGCTGCAGACAGGCACTCCATCAGCCTCAAGATCTCTGTGGTGTGACCACCTGGAAAAAACACAAGTTCGCAATTACACATGATAAACACATGATGGAGACAAGGGCCCTTTGAATGGAAGATATTGCCATGTACATTTCTTCTTCCAGTTTCCATCACAGACTCTTCAGCATCTCTTATGAACTCATAATATTTTATATATATATATATATATATATATATATATATATCTTCAGATTATGTCCACATACTTTTGGTCTGGGTCTGTTTTTGCTGGTTTGGTCTAGGCCTCTTAGTTCTAATGAAGATAATTCTTAATGTTAAACCACAGTGATATTTATTATCATGTAGTGCATCTGTTCTCATTATTATATTCAGATAGTATTATTTTAAGAGCAAGGGTGTTTTATCTAACAGGGTGTGTTATCTAAATAGCTGTTTTATAAATTAAGAAAGGGATTAGTTTAAAAATAAAAATAAAAAACACCCCCACCCTTAACAACAAGTTGGCACAGTCCAGTCCTGTAACGCTACGTGTTGTTAGCATGGAAGCTAAGGAAGTCAGCTAACTATTACTGACAGAACTTGGAAACGTATTCTGCTTGTTAGCCCTTGCTCGCTAGATATTAAAGTAATGTCTGAGGTCGAATAATAAAACATATAACTTAAGTCATGACTGAGGCCCCAGTTAAGCTTTAAAACGTCCTGCTGTTGTCTGCACACAGCAGAACTGAGGTCGGCTACGTTAATGTCACTCACGTTACCTGATCCTGCAACGACGAGAACAGCGACCGGACCTTTAGTTCCGGGTTTAAACTTTGATCCAGTCTTTACGACATGATATAACCGGATAATAAATAACAAACATATTAGTACAACAGCAAACACAGCTCCTGCCAGGAACGCCATGACATGCTACGGCAACACTGTAGGACCAAAGCTGATGTGTTTGGGTATTGGATCCCTGAGTGAAGGCTTCCAGGCAGACCCCCCTCTCAGGCTGAGTAGTCGCTACACTGTGACACTGCGAAGCTGAAACATTGTATTTAATTGCAATTGCCACTCAACTTGCTATGGTGACACTTACTAGTAGTGGATGTATCTAGCCTTGATGCTACCCCCCCATGGGGCACACTATTAAAGAACAGTGCACTGGCTGGAAGAAGATCTTCAGGAACCTGTTGCACACATGGCCGGATCTGAGTCTCCTCAGGAATAAAAAGTCTGCTCTGTCCCTTCCTGAAGAGGGCGTCAGTGTTATAATGATGCCTGCAAAGCCTCTTTCATCCACTCACAGCAAAAATGTTTCAATTAAGTGAAGTGCTTCATCTCAGCCTACTCTCTCCAACTAAGGATGAAGATGCTGGTATATAGAGTCACATTCTGCTACATAAAATTAATTAAAAAAGTTAAACTATTTATTTTGTGGTAGTGTATGAGGGTATGTACATCACATGCCAGATTGTCAGAACATTTCGTTACACTATTATGAAAAAAAAAAACAACTAATGTATACATACATTATGTAGATTTTTTTTTATTTATTAGTTTTTTTTAGCCTTGTCTAAACTGCTCAGCTATTGAAAATCCTCTGAAAATTGTATTGTAAAAAAACAAAACAAAAAAAACTAATGTATGCCATACGATTATTTTAAAAGAAAACTGGCAATATTGTATAGCTTAATTTATATTTTCCTTTTTGCCTACATATAATTAATTTAGGGGATTTTTGGTCCTATAAAAAAAATATTTTTAATTTATTAAAATTAGTATTATTTGTTGTTATTGTATTGTATCGTACTGCTGTTCAGATTATTTACTGCATAGTGTTTTATATATTTGCCTGAATTTTACTCTTGCTTTTTTTTTTCTTGCACTTTTAACGAAAGACAGCAATATTTCACTATTGCAGGGTTTTTTTTGAGTTAGTTGAAATAGAGTATCAGCAGAAAACTACACCTGGCAGAAAGGCAGTACTGAGTACACTTCAATATCAGCTTTTTTATTTATTTATTGCAAGTAGGCCTAATGTCATTGTCGCAATATTCAAAACGTTATCGTCTATCGCATATTTCCCCGAATCGTCTATTGACACGCTATTTTCCGATGAAAGCTACCATCTCCGATCTTCCCCACGGGACCTGAACGCAGCATGTGTTCAGACAGCGGAGGTTGAACAGCATCAGCATCAGGATGGGCAGCTAGCAGCTGGTCTGCGTCTCAGCAATAACAGAAGCATCTCTGTGAAGCTCGATGACAGGTCGGTAACCCCCCATCATCACACTCGTACAGAGCATGCAGTCTCACTGTGGACCTTCATGGTCAATGTGCGTGTTGTCATCAGCTTGCTGTGTGGTGTGTGTTGTGCCGCTCCATGGCAGAGCAGCAGCGGCCGTGCTGCAACGCTACAGGTGCATGCATGCTGTCTGCACGCATACACACACACACACACACACACACACACACACACGGCCGTGTCCTTCACAAGATCACTGTCTGCAGACAGAAGGTCAAAAGACGCGGCTTCTCCCGGCGGACGGATGACCTCTGGTGGGCTCTGACCGAGCTGCTTCTCGAGAGGATGGATTGCTACTGTAGGACGCACCAGCCCGCCCGTTTTCAGCTTTGCAACCTGGCAACCCAAAATGTGTTCTTATTGATGTCATATACGTGATCTGTAGCATTATTTCACATTTTATTAACGCTAAATTAAGCCATTAGTCACAACTAATTAACCGTTTATGAGCAGTGACTTATTAGACTGTGGTACCACTAATAGATTTACTTCAAAAAAAAAGATTCAAGATTGAACTTTCAGTGTCAACACATATTTTATTTTTGTTTTATCAGTGGACAAAATTGTCCACACCTTATAAATACCCTTGGCTGGCTCCGCATCATATGTCTGGTTTACCCCCATAAGATGTGGAAACCCCTGTGCTAAATTGCTTAAATCAAAAAAATATAATACATTTTTTTATCTACCTGTAATGATGTGTGGGACGCCAAGAATAACTGTCCATGAATACCAATCGTTTAATGGTGCTTTAAATCTGACCCTCTTATTATTTCCTCTTTCCTCCCTCAGAACCACTGAAATCGTCATAATCAGAAAAGCACCGAGTAGAAGTGACAGGGAGGAAGGATGGACTCCATCTCTATGATGGGCGGCAGAAGGAGCCCTGTGTTCTTCACAGCCCCGTCCTCCCACCACCTCCGACACACGCAGGCCTGTTTCCTGCCCAACGGCACAAAGAGCGGAGTTGGAGACGCGGAGACTTTCCGCCCCACGGTGGCCATCCTGGGCTCAGGTGACTTCTCCAAGTGCCTGACCATCCGCCTGCTGCGCTGTGGCTTCCATGTGGTGGTGGGCAGCCGAAATCCCAAACTGGCAGCCCAGTCATTTCCTCATGTGGTGGATGTGACACACCACGAAGATGCTGTGGGGAAGGCCAGCATCGTGGTGCTGGCAATCCGCCGTGAGCACTATTCTGTCCTGTGGGACCTCAAGCATCTACTGGAAGGTAGATAACAACACACACACACACTGAGAACACTAACTGTCAAATGAACCCACGTGCCACACTGAGGACATTATACAAAATACACTCACTCAGACCCTTCAGGACGACCCGTACTCCAGAAGGGATCTCAGGCATAAGGAAGCTTAACCAGTGAGATCGTGTTTGTTTGTCTTGCTGTCCTGCAGGAAAGATCCTGGTGGACGTGAGTAACAACAGGAGGGTGAACCAGTACCCGGAGTCTAACGCTGAGTATCTGGCTTCACTGCTGCCAGACTCCATCACAGTCAAAGGCTTCAACGTCATCTCAGCCTGGGCCATGCAGCAGAGCTGCCCCAAAGACGCCAGCACACAGGTACACATAAACATAATTTATTCTTCAAAAAAACAAAACAGAACAAACAACCAACTCAACTCAAGGTCAAGTTACAAACTTTTTCTGGAGATTTCTGAAGATGGCAGCCAACATACTGTACGTGACGGTTCAAGGCAACTGCCTTGCTTGCTCTCTGACACACTCATTTTGTTATAATTTAGGCACAGATTATAAAAAAAATAAGCCTCGTGAGCCTTCACATCCAGAGCAAAATTAATTCCTATGCTGGGAAATCGCAACAATAGAGCTCCTGGCTCGTGAAATAATCTCTCAGCCAGTCAGCTGTCCTCATCAGAGGTGTGGATTATACAACTACAGGGCGACTTCAGTCCCGCTATTCAGGAGGCTTTTTAACTAAATGCAAGAGTTTCATGGAGAACCCTTGCTATCAGAAATATTACAGCAGAAGAGATTAAATGTTCAGGATTCATCGAGGAAAAAAGAAAGCAATGGAGGGAGTGAGTGGGTGTGAGAGACAGGCGAGCAGGAGATGTGAGAGACAGGTGAGCAGGAGATGTGAGAGACAGGTGAGCAGGAGATGTGAGCAGGAGATGTGAGACAGGTGAGCAGGAGATGTGAGAGACAGGTGAGCAGGAGATGTGAGAGACAGGTGAGCAGGAGGTGTGAGACAGGTGAGCAGGAGATGTGAGACAGGTGAGCAGGAGATGTGAGA
>CALSCE010009814.1:5575942-5619444 GCA_943593645.1 Bovichtus variegatus
ATATATGTATGTATATATATATATATATATATATATATATATATATATATATATATTTCATGTAACTAAGATGCACCATCTGTTAACTGCTGTGGTTTAGGGGGAAGGTGAAGGTGCAGGCTGTAAAGTTCACATTTTTTGCCACATGGTGTGCAGTCCGATGTCTCTTTAAAAAAGGACAAAACGACGTCTGTTCAACAGATGAAATATGTAATCTTTGTGTTTTGACATTTTGTTTTTGAATCAGCTAACATCCCCTTTGTGACTTTTCATCCCTCAGTTACATTGTAAGGCTGGGTATTGATTGACACCTTTCAAAGTGTGTCCACATGATACACCAGAGAAAACCTTTCATTCATTTAGCAAAATAAGAACTCAAATCAGGAGCTATTGGGTCATAGAAGAAGTCAACACGTATATGCATCTGACCACGGCTTTGTCAGCCTGCAGCTCAGATATTGGTGTTCAGTGCTGCACAAACATTTCAGTCGACAGCCAACCCTGCTGGTTAGTGATTGCTAGCACTACGTTCATTGTAAGAAACAGCTGGAAAGCACAGCGGCTAGAATAGGACTGACAACCAACCCAAACACAGCCCGGTTTGTGACCTCAGAATCCCTTATGTTACACTGGTATTTGGAGCTTGCCGCGAAAGTTTGCCCAGGGTGAAAAAATGTAACGTTCTTGCTTTTCCTCCAAGGTTTGCATATGTTATGTGACCGAGTCACGGAGGGCTGCTGAGGTCACACATGAGGCCGACCCAAACTAGCACTTCACTATGATTCTGTTAGCATTTGTTAGTCAAATCATGTCTTCAACCTCAATGTCTCACTGAATATGCCCACTTATTATCACATGAATGCGTGTATTCCGTCATTGAAGGTGTGTAATGTTTACACGGTTGACTATTCATGTGTTCATCCGTTGAAACAGCCACTATTTGTGCCATTTTCCACATTTAAATCTCAGCAAACAGCTGATATGTTATATGTATTGCATGAAAAATAAGGTATAACTTCCGCTGCCAATGTATGATTTGAATATGATTGTGTGCGTACTGACGAAGGAGCAGTGAAGCGAGTGTGCATGACTTAGTGTTGAAAGGATCTGTGTCCGATTGTCCATCTAAATGCAGCTGCTGCTCATCATGACCAAAATCAGTTTTATGAGCAATAAATGCCATGCTTTGCAACATATAGCTTCCACTTTGCTCTAAACCTCTCAAAAGCCTCAGACAAAACATCCTGTCCTTTCAAAAAAAAAAAAAAAAAAGATTGATTGCATCTCAAATTTTCAGTGAAAGATTTACCTAACAAAAGAAAAAAAGAAAAACATGTTCCCTTCCCTGAAGCGGGATGAAGATAGTTTTGGTTAAGTTTGTCCAGTACAATGGAGGTGAATAGAATTTGCTTTGTGGAACATCCTAAACGTGTTAAACGATCTAATGATCCAATATGTTGTCTTTTTTTCATGTAATTTGTCCGATCAGCTGATATTGTTTGATTTTGCAAAACCGTAGATTACATTCGTTTACATTTTTATTTTATTTTTTAACATCTATCGCTAATGTTTTTTCATTTGTGCTTTCTACAATCTCTGTGCAAGACAATTTAGGTATGGATAAGGCAGGCGGTTCTTCCCCAAAAAACGGAGACCGGCGTGTTGCGTTTCACTGGAAGCAGAACACAGTGAAGCATGTTTTCCTCACAAGTTGAATAATTATTTAAGTTTGCGTAAAACATTTAGAGTCAGGCTTTAAAAATGGAATGATCCCATTATTTTTGGCTAAATCACCATATAGCAGCACAAATTGGCAGTTTCACAAAGTGTTACATTGACGTCATTTACTATCGACGAGTTCATTGTTGATGAGAAAAAGCTGAATCAGTATGTTTCATACGTCTATTCAGGGATGGACAGTCTGATAAATGTATTTAAAATACGCAATTTGAATGATTTTTTTTTGTCATTTTTACTTGATAGCAATATATATATATATATATATATATATATAAATATATAGCCTGCCTGGTCATTTGCTTGTTGGAGAAAAATGAGAATCGAGCATAAGGTGGATGAAACATGTTGGTTGGTATATTTCTATCAAGTATAGCAAAAAAAACATAACAATTTTTAACACTTGCTGTTATACTCGAGGTAGGTATTAGTCCCTTTTACCATTTTCACATTTTTTTGTTAAAATGGTAAACCAAGTTAACTATATAGCGAGCTGTCTTCAAAGCTAACATTAGCTTTTATACACTTTCGTCATCTAATTTTATACAGGGAAAAACCATTACAGTTTATGAGCTGAAATATCTTCTAAATACTTTTAGGAATTGATCTTAAAGTACTGTCCATCAAGGAGAGGCGTGCTCACCAAGTCTGTGCTCCTCCAGCCATCTCATGGAAAACAAAAATCATTTGACGTTGTAGTGTAATAACGTACTTTCATATGATCTGGGCTACACCGTCCAGATAACTTGTGTGACTAAAATGTAGAGCGAGTCCAGACGTTTGACTGGGACTGTATCATTTATGGGAATAGTTTAATATTCTTGTGAAAGTTGTTTCTCTCGTTCTTGGCCACTTGATCACAATACTGGCGTTTATTTTGTATTTTAAATTCTATACACTTAGAATTTGTGTATTTCCAATCTCGTTTTAAACTAGATTTGCATGTATTTTACCCATCTATGCCTATATTCTATATCTAGTTCTAGGTTCAAAGAGAACGAATGGCTGGAATATTTGATAAACAGAGCACATCTTTTATACATTTGCCATTGATCTGGCAAATGCTAATTTCACTTTATTGTGCATATACACAAATTAATGTTTTCTTTAAATATCACATTTTTAAATTGGAGTACTTAGATTGTTTATGCTTTATTTTTGCGAGAGGAGTGTTTTATTGGAAGTCAAGGGGCTGAGGCTCCAGTGAAAATATAGACTCTTACTTTTTTTTTTTTTTTTAAAGCAAATAATTAGGTTCAGCCCTGCTATCCATCCCAATCATTTTTTAGATCCCAGTTTGGCTTTTTATGGTTTTATCACCCTTGCAATAACCTTTTATGATACACAACATACAATGGTACTAGGAACTTAAAGGCAATGTTTTAGAGACATAAAATATCTGCATCTTCGCATCCGATTAACAACTACACAATGTTTGTTTCAGTCTAGCAGTTCATCTAGTTACACTTCTTAGAAGCTTGATAGAGTGCGACGTTTGATAAAATACCTTCTTTTTTTTTTTATGACCTTTGAAAAATAAGGCACAAAGACACAAGCAAGGCGAGAGTGGAACTGCTCAGTGTCCGTGTTCAAATCCATCCCACGTTGAGCCCGCCGTCGCTCTACGGGGGTGATTGACATGGATCTTCTTAGCTAGCTGACTGGGTAAGGCGCATAAACGGTGAAAGTGTGTGTGTGTGTGTGTGTGTGTGTGAGGGTTCAGAGCGCAATTTAAAGTTTTCTGGTGCTTGTTAATCCAGATACATGGTTGATTTTAACTCTCCAACTGGGGCTGCTGTGTGTGTGTGTGTGTGTGTGCGTGTGTGCGTGTGTCTGCACTGACGAGATCCTACAGTAATGTTTGAGCAGTGTGTTGGGTTGACTTTGGTTTGGGGTTCTGGGAGAACTAAGAAACTCCAAAGACACATATCAACTTCCATGAAAATGTCCCCACTGTTGGAGAATTAAGATAAAACGTCATTAAGATTTAAGATAAAAAAAAAAAATAAAAAAAATAAACCAACTTTACCAAAATGAAATGTCAAACTAATACTGTTGCTCAGGAGTTCCTACTCAGTAGCTTGTCTGTCGTAATGTTAATGATCTTCTGCTTTAGGACCAGATCCTTGTTTTAGCATGTTTTAGCCTCTTTACTACTAATCACATATACTTTAATCTGCTGATAGAAATTTGATGTTTGAGATATTTTGATTGAGTTTTCCCGAATTCCGGGAAGCCGTGAGTTTCCTATAATTTCACTATCTATTGGAAATACTTGAAATCGGTTAGTTTAATCCAACATAGTGAACATTAAGTCTGCTGCTTCAGACAAAGTGACCTTCACTGTATTGCGTAATGCAAGCGCCTACGTCACGGTGAAGGTAAAATACAAGCACATGATCACTGTAATGGATTACCCGACTCAAGTAAATTAATTTCCGTACAGATTAATGAAACACAATTAATGAAACACAATTAATAACATTTTTTAAAAAACAACAGCTTCCTGGAACAATGCAAATAAAAGAATCCAAAATCTATTAAATAGATGTAAATGGGCAAAAACATCCCAAAACTACAGTTTGGTCCCTACCACAAATAAGAAAGAAGAGAAAGGTCAACTGTGATGACAGACGACATCTCAAAGTGCTGCAGAACAACAATATACTTCTATTCTAAAGCATGGGGGGTTAAGTAAAGAAAAGAAAATGTCAAGGCAATCAAATTACTATTAGCATTCGTCCATGTGAAAATTCTCCAACTCCCAAAAGACTAATTCATGTTAAACTGACAAAGCTCTCACTGTCACAGTTAAGCCATGTTCACATTATTGCGGAAAAACAGGTTTTGCTCCATTAATGCGCCTTGTTTGATGGCTAAATTCTATGAAACGATGTTTATGTATAATGTAGCCTGCAGGTAATTTGCCTTGGAAATCGGAACAGATGAGGTTTTAAAACATGCAAATAGCAAGAAACGGAGAACTTGGATATTGTATTTTCATACCCACACAGCACAAGAGGATCATTTTTTCGGCTATTATGTGAACACGTCATCGGGGAAAAGTGGTGAAGATTCACCAACTCATCAATAAAAGGCTTAATAGGTGAAAAGAAGACATCCCAACAGTAGCAATTACACACCTTGTGTGTGTGTGTGTGTGTGTGTATTACTCTCAGTGCTGATCATCATGTGTCTGCTGTGTGTGTGTGTGTGTGTGTGTGTGTGTATAAGCCTGCTCATGTCATATTAAAATGGACAGAAGTGCTAATATCTTCAAACATGTATCACTAGCGTCGTGTTTCTGACGAGGAGGTTGCGTAGCTCGACATGTGTGTCACGTGTATGTGTGTGTTAGAGTGTGTGTGTGTGCGTGCCAGGCGGCAGTACATACTGGATCACTGAAAAGCTTGGTGGAAGCGGGGCAGTGTGGTGGGTGTGCTCAGGTTGGATATGAAGGAGGAGGGGAGCCTCTGAAGCGGACTCTCTGCAGCCTCTGGGCCTTCGGGAGGCTGGGGGGGCAGCTGGACGAGAGGTGTGGGCTCTTCGTTGGATTGATAGACGACGCCCTGCCCCCCGCTGCCCCCTGCCTGGTTGTAAGGGGGCCCGTTGAGTGGCAGGAAGTTGAAAAGCTGTGAGAAGTCCATCAGGGAGGAGGACGAGGCCAGAGAGTCGCCTGCGGTGGCTGCTGTCATCGGTGGGGACATTTTGGACAGGGACACCCCCTCGCTCGCTTCCTCCAGCACGCCCACTTGAGGCTCCAACTCAAGTTTGGAGGAGGACAGTTGGGGTTCTTGGGCTGCAGAGGATGAGGAGGGCATGCTGCTCTGCAGCTCCATCAGGTAGGTCTCCAGTTCTCCCTTTAGATTCTGCTCCCGCTCCTGTGAGGAGACGGTGTATGAGGTAAAGTTGGAGCCCAGTGGGTACTTAAAAGAAAAAGGGTGTGTGGGAGTGGGGAAGGGCTCTGAGTCCAGGACGGGGCCTGTGTACATGTTGAGCTGGTGCGGCCTTGGTGTCAGCATTCCCGGTAGCTCGCCCTTGATGCCCCCAGACGCCAAGTCGTAGACAACGGGCTCCAGCGAATCAGCTGGCTCAGTTTTTACCCTCAGCAGCTCCCGAGCGTGGCTCTTCTTCACGTGACGCGTCAGGTGGTCCTTCCTACCGAAGCGCTGGGCACAGTACTGACAAAGGAAGTCCTTGCGTCCGGTGTGCACCACCATGTGGCGTCGCACATCTTTGCGGGTGTAAAATCGCCGCTCACAATGCTCGCAGCGGTGCTTTTTCTCTTTGGTCCCACCAGAGGACTTGCCAGCGTGTGTTTTGAGGTGTTCCAGAAGAACCCCGGTGCTGGGGAACGGCTGCAGGCACACTTGGCAGGTGAGGTCTCCACTGTTGGCGGCGTGGAGGGCGAGGTGGCGTTTGAAGCCCAGCTTGGTGTTGTAGCTCTTGCCGCACTCCTGACAGGTGAATGCCTCCTTGTAGGGGTCGTGAGTGTGCAGGTGATTCTTTAAGTGATCCTTGCGGTGGAACATTTTCTCACAGTATGAACACTTGTGGTTTTTTTCTGGCGAGTGAGTTGCCATATGCCTTGGAACACAGACACATTCTATGAGCACTCAGAATTGTTGCAATCATGTTTTCAGTAGGCATGCTTTACATCACACATAAAACACAAGACCAGAACATTAGTATGCATAAACACATCATTGTGATTACTACTGAGCACTATGTTACCAAAGGTGTAAAGAGAAAAGCAACATGCTGCAGCCTGCTATGTACTGCTGCTTGTCTGTACCGTAGCAGCTTGTATTTGGAGACGAAAGCCTTGGTGCAGTCGGGGTGGGAGCAGCGGTAGGGTCTTTCTCCTGTGTGAGAGTACGAGTGCACCTTCAACTTCTCCAGACTGTTGAAAGCTTTCTGACACTCCTGGCAAGGGAAGTTCTTTTTCGGCTTCCCCTCTGCCCTCCTGCGCCTCCCCGTGGGCGGCGTGAGCTTGGTTCTCTCCAGGACGTGGTCACGGTGGCCCTGGGTTCCCGTGGCCATGGCACTCTAAGGCTGACCAGCTACATGGACAGGGGCGCAGTGCCCGACTAGTACTGATGCAATTATTCTATCCAGTTTTATGTGCTCAACACCGCCCGGACTCAGGGGCCTGAGAAAGAGAGAGAGAGGGAAGATCATGAATAGTTCGGTTTCAGGTTGCTGACTGTACAAAAGACAATAAAAACCTAAGTCATTAATCAAGTGATCGGAGGCCCGTATGACAAAACAAGTTCAACTGGCGCTCTTTGGATTACCCGTCTCTGAACTGAGCCCAACTCTGGTGGCGATACATAATACAATACATATAATCATATAATAATATAATATAGTCTTGGTATGATACGAGCTCTAATGATACCTGCGGGGAAATCCGATCGAGAGTTAGCGAGGGGTTAAATGTTGAAATATCTGCAATCAGACCTCTCCATCTCAGCTCTATGGATGGAAGCATCAGCTAAATACACATCATGTCCCAACATAGACACATCACCTGCAGTCAAGACCGACAGAAAGCATTATTATTAAAAAGTATCGAGGGAGACTTCTTCCTCAAACCAGGAGTCAGCACTGAGTAACCAGACTGGCTGAGGTTCCTGCAGCTGCTTCGCAAAACAAAAACAAAGGCTCCAAGTGGATCGCTATTGGAAAGTTCTTATGTGAAAAAGCTGCGGGCAGGCGGTCTGCATCACATGCAACAGTGGCTTAATAGCGACGCACTTTATTACAACCAGTCAGAAAACAGTGAGGCCGCTATCTGCGAGTGGACCACAACTCCAAACCACAGGGACTACTTTATGTTACACAGGCGATACACACGCTCACCTTACACAGCAGTATGCATCATACCTTCATGAAGGAGACAAATCAATTAAAACACCATCGCCTCCCTTTGTGCTGCCTCATTTGCATGAAACTTCCACCTAGAATTGCACATGAAACTACAAATTAAACTAAAACTAGAACCATACTATCTATATGTACTGTATATACACAAATATATAATGATAATACTCTGTAATGTACTGTATATGTAGTCAAAGTGTAGTACATCCTGTATGGTGTTCTGTGATGGTGCTGCATTGTAATTAATATAGAAATGAATTTAATTGAATTTAATTTAATATAGGCTACATACATGATATATAACAGGCCGGTAATACGAGTAAATTCTTTTCATTTACTTAACAAGCCTAGCATGCACACGCTCTGACACAGTAGGTGGTGGCATGCACCTTTAAAGCTGGTTCGCGATCTGCCAATAAAACGCAGAGAAGAAGAACTAGAGAGACAAACATGTCGTCGCCGGTCTGGACGTTTTCCACAGTTTCAGAGGAAGATAAGACGATTGCAATACAAACTTTTCTTTGATGAACTTTACTAGAAAACGAGTCTCTTCACTAATGTGACGTTGGATTAGGTTTAGTCAGAGTTTTTGGAAATCGTCCATCTTTTCTCACTACATCTTAGCCCTTCTTACTCACAGGTGTGCATAAACTGCAGGGGGTTTTTAAATATAGAAATGTGAAGTTATCTTATTGGTATTAGTCGTGAGAAGCAGGTTATTATCGATTATTTTATCGGCTGAAAATAAATCAATATCTTTGATCCCTAAGGTATATGTCCTGATAACACAGAGGTATTAAGTATGTTACTCCTCATACTACAGATGCAAAGTATTTCTATTTGAAGTAAATGGAATACAACATATAAAAACACATGGCCTGTGTAGTTTAGTCTCAGCAGTGTTATCTGATTCTAAATCCCTTGTAATGATCACAGAACTGATACGATATCGCTGTGCAGGGTCACCAGCTGACGCCTGCAGTACGTAGGTCAGACACGTCTTTTTAAGCAGCGAGAGGATCACGTGGAGGCGCATCGAGCCAAAGACACCGCATCCTACTGCTGCCACAAGGTGAATATTTTAAAAATGGCTGCCAGAGGCGCTTTATTCAAAATCTGTACCACCTCTATAACCAAAACCACTTCTACGTACCTCCTTTATATACAAAGCTTTTCCAAAAGGCTCCGACGCCTGAACTCCTCTACAGTTAACCAGCTTCCACTACAGACTGACGAATCTGTCCCAAGGAATACAAATAAACTAGCTTATTAAATGTGATCATGTCTTTCAAACAAAGATGTGTATATGCCTTAATCCAACTCTTTTAAAAGAAACATTTAGTTTGATAAAACAACTAGATGAAACCATGCTGATTAAACACAGAAGATATCCAGCAGAAAGAAACATAAACAGATAAATAGATCACATCTGCCGTCACACATTCGCACATTATATTACTATTGAGAATCACCACAAGACTAAAAATTCACATGGAGAATTATAAGTCGGCAAAAGTTTACATGATCTGCTCTCACTATGGGATATGCATCAAATTTGGAAAAATACCGATAAATATATTCTGGTACAAATTTTAAGTATTACATTATCCTTGCAGCACACTGTGCCATTGGGATTATTTCTATATTACTGTAATCAAATTAAAAATGTTCTGCAACTTTTATTTCGAGGAGTCAATCCTCAGGCCTTTCGATATTGAAATGAAGGTTTATTACAAACACTTTTCTCTGAAGGGATTCATACTTTTCTGAAACAGAAATTAACTAAATGAGTGCAAATAACTACGTTGATAACAGCAAATTATTTTCCAACAATCAAGACTTATCTGTGCTTGACACTTGAAAGAACATTTTATTTTAACACATGAATATGCATTTAATGATTCATAGTTTGTCTTTGTAAAAAGGTACCTATTTTCAGTTTTAAAAAATATATATAATTATGAGTAAAATAATGAACTTATAATAACACACTGTCTTTATTTCACTTCCAGTAGATGCTTGTCTTAACTGTACTTATTGAATATATTCAATTAATAATGTACAAACTAATTTTAAATATCTAAATTGAAATTATGTTTGTTTAAATTATAAAACAAAAGTGTACTACACTGAAAGCTACAACAATATAGTTAATATTATTTCAAGATAAGAATGCCTAATACTTCATGAAACCACGGTTTTGGGACAGTTGTCATTTAGCTGAAAACACATAAACAATTGTTTCAGGCTCAAGACACGAGTTCACAGCAGCAGAAATGTTATTGCATATTAAACATTTCTGTCCAATACTGATCTCAAAACAAAAAAATTAATCTGCTTTAGACAAGATGCATTTATACAAGAATAACCCAAGTGGCAACTGATTCTAACGTGTCATTATCAAAAACAATTAAATTCTTTAAACATTAACAACATGGAAGTTCATTTTCAATGCAAATTAGTTGTTAAGGAAGTTCAAATATAATTTTTAAAAAAACTCAGCTAGCTCAACATGCCTTTAAAAAGGTATAAAAGTTTAATTTATAGGAGAATTGAGAAGTTAGACTAATGCATGCAGGACGTGCATATAGACCGATTCCTCCCCAGATTTTCATGACAACAGTATTCCCTGCAATCTTTTCAAACAACAAGAAAGACCTAGAAAAGTTCTCGCCTCAACTAAAAGCAACCTTTACAGTCTCATGTCAAGCACACAGCAAATCAAAGAAATAACCCCTTTCTCTCAGGCAACTTCCTCTGCCTTGTTATTGACACTAGCATTATACCTAAAGGTCTATATTGTATATTGATGAATACAAAAACATGCACTCAGCAGCCAGGCTGATAGCAGTAACACGTCAGTGCCATGGCAGTGGCAGGACATTTGCAGACTAAAATCCAGAACAGACAGAGTTTAGGTCTGGTTGAAGGTACAGTGTAGGACAGGTGTAAACAGAGACCTGAGCCAACACTGACAACACACTTCCTCTCAGGAACTCTTTCAATATCAGCTTTATAACCCGCCACACACACACACACACATACACACAACACACACTCAACATACTGGCTGGAAACAACTCCACAGCAAATCTGCGAGGGAAGATGCTTCTGCTGTGCAAACTGTTAAAGCGTGCAGAGGCAGCGGCTTGTGTTAGCGCTTAATGCATTGACATCATGCACTCATAGGACCCCATCGTGTAAATACGAATTACTAATGTGCACAGTGCAACCTGCCACACCAGCCAGACTGAGCACAAGTTGCCTTTTCAAAAGAATCGGTCCGCGACAAGTATTGCCATCGTATAATTAGTTTGCCTTAAGTTCTCCCTCCATTTTGCTACGTTATTGACAAGCAATTTCATGCCGTTTGTTGTTTATTAGTCTTACAGCGGGTCATAGCCGACCTGTCATCTGTCAGTATGACACCGTGATCAATACTTGTAGTGGGTGAAAACGCGATATAGCCGATAGCCTGGACAGAGAAGCATGACAAAATGTCACTGTAGCCGCTACATGGTTGCATTTGGCGTGATAGTTTTTGGAAAAGAGATGCTTGAATCGATAAGTATATGCTGGCACCGCTGCGGATGAAGTGTGTGTATGAGGCAACAAGATACATGTGAATGCAGATAGCAGGGAAATTGACATTATTGCTGAATCCAAGCGCGCCTGTTCCTGTCGGTGCTCATCGCGCTGCCGTTGTTATTATATATTTTTTAAATAAACTAAGTGAGGAGGCTATGTTCAACTTCACTCAACTTTCCTATTCTACTGGTTCATGTGGTCTTTAATGTTCGCGGACACGCACCGTGACACTAATATCACCAGTGACATAATTCATTTAAAAAAATATCAAAGCGTGTGCCTTCCCGTGGTTTTCTCTGTGGTCCCAAACTGGGTACTGATTAACACAAACTTTTTCCCCAGCTCACCCCTCTCTCATAATTTAAATAACCCCGATATTTTAATTCAAGAACAGGGTAACCGTTGACTTAATTTACATCAAACTTACCCCGGTCGCTTTAACATTCTTTCTGTTGGGTTTTTCTTCACTTTCAACTATTTTCCGAATTTTTAATAATTTTTTTCTCATATTTTTTGCTAGACGCGGCGGGCCTGAAAATTGTTTGCTTTCCCCACTTTCGAGCAGCCATTGTGTATGCGCTGCGATGCAACCGCACTATGATTTAGCCACGCCCCTTTACAGTCCCGCCCACTCGTGCTTTTTGATTTGTGTAAGGCGCTGCCACTTTCCCTTCAATGTCAGTTACAGTCCCTTTCAGTAAAACTGAATTTTTGGACTTGCTAGATGTACTGTCAATCGCTTGAATGTGGTTTAGTACAATTTACAACGATAGGAAGACTAACATGTCAGCCAAGATATCCTATTGGCTCATTGGGCTGCCAGTCGTCCCGTTAGTTTTCAGGGCCTCCTATTGGCTGATGCTGCTGTCAGTCGTCGGTGACGGTGTGGGTGATTTTCCTGGTGCGCTGTTGCAACGACGAGTGGTGTTGTCTTGAGCATGACGGGGAGGTTACAGCCTATGGCTTGTGTAGCTTTATTAGCTAGCCACATGTATGCTAATGTATAGCTGTTCACTAGCTTTTTAAAGCAAGACTTTAGTTAGCATTGCAAGGGGATAAAAATGACAACGTCCTTTTTGAATAGCTATCATTAGCAGTTATTTTGGCCTTTTCAAAAACGGGATAATCTTCACTGGTGTGGATATTAGGCGCATCCACAACATTAGACTACCGCTGGATAAAAGTTGGTATTTGTCAAAGGTAGGTTTTAACGTTGTGTAGCTGTACCTTTCTCCATTCACCGTCACGTTTGTCATTCCATCGAAATGAAAAGTCGCTACAAAGTTTCCCTGTTAGCCGTTTGGTAACTTCAATGAAGGTCAACGTGCTCCAGTGCTGCATCGTTACATATAGTGGAGGACACCAATCTCCGTTGAATAATCGGGCAGTTCTGCAAAACGTGTTATATGTTACATTTACACCACTGGTCGATACGAATAAAGATATTCCCCACAAAAAAAAGAGACGCTTTTTAATTCGGCATACATTTTACACAACAAGCTGAAATTATTTAAATAGTAATTCTAAAAAAAAAAATGGTTTCAGTTCTTCTATTAACTGAACTTGTATACCACTAAAACACTGTGGTAGTGAAAGCAACAGGTTTAAACCTAAACTGAAAGTTAACAGAAGTTCAAATTGACTGGCTTGGTGGAGTTTAACTTATTACTTGTGGTAGTCACTTTGAATATGTTGTATCATAATATTTGGTTTTGAAACTGTATTTTTTGTGACATTGAATATACTGTGATTAGTTTTCTCTCCATACATGAGCGGCACAGCTGAGAATATATAGCGCCACCTCCATTCAAATGTTATACTCCAAAAGTCTTTTTAAAGTCTAGATTATCCTAACCTTATTTCTTTTCTTATTTCTGATTCATTTAATTGCCTCAAACATGCAATATCTGGACATGTTTCTTAAAATTGCTTTTGGAAAAGTGTGATATAAGTTATGAAGGTGACTACAGAAGAACTTTAGCTGCAAGTTTTTCTTCATGGAAATGCAGGAATGGTACATTTTAATAGACTGAAAAAATTACTTCCCCTGACCGATGATAGCCTACATCACTATCAGCGTATATGTTTACTGACAAGTAACAATAAACTGCAGTCTAGGAAAGCCAAAGATATGTTTGAGGTAATAAAAAAGTACTGGTAAATGAAAGATACAAAAATACACAAAGAGGAATTTAATTAAAAACTCATCCACACAACTTTACTTTTATTCTTTAAAAAAAAAAGAAAAAAAAAGTCACTTCCTGCAGCTGTCTCTTGCCAGACACACTGGTGGTTCAATCATTACAAAGTTACATATTTCATTACAGTCCCAAGTGGACATGTCAGGCTAACGTTTGTATAGAATGATGCACAACACATCTAGAATATGTCTATTTATTAAACACATGCTGTTCATACAGTACATGTAATCGTCATTCATGCACATCGTGCAGCTTCAATAGTGTTCAAGTTTCCTTCATTACAACATATCTGCTAACTTTATTAGAATGTAAAAAAATTAAATGAGCTGTAGAAATCCTGAGAGTATAATTCCACTGTATGTTTACTTCATTCATGACAGTTACATATGATGAATGACTTGGTAAACCATGAGCCTGTTTTATACCGTCCATCTTTACACAGATACGAATGGATAAAAATACACGAAAGCTTCGGAATCAGGACATCAACCCGTGCATCGACGTAAGCATTACCGACCCTGTACATCCTGCATTGTGTCAAACATCCACCTGCTGCTGCGATGTGACGGTGTCTCTTAAGTTTCTAATCATCTTCTTCTCATTTTCAGGAAACCGATGATTCCCAGAAGTGTTTGAATGCCAACAACTATGACAAGAACATGTGTTCAGCCTATTTCCATAGATATAAGAACTGTAGGAAATACTGGGTGAGTGCATGATTCCAGCTTCAAAGAGAACAAACTGATAGGAAAAAGACTTCAGAGATCTTAAAAAGATGAGAGTTGGGAGCAGTGAAGGCATAGTCATCTTCACAGAGGCCCGCGCTGCCGTATCTCTGGCTCACCTGCTCATGGGTGGGAAGACGGCAAAGGTTTTGGTCCTTGACGCTGCAGGAGGGACACCCACTGGTTGGTCAGGGCGTCTGCACAGTGAAGTGGGAATGAAGAGCGAGTGGTGCAAATGGGGAGGCAATCGAGGAAATTCGAGGGAGTCTCAAGCATTAGCTGTCCTGTTTTCACCAAAAGGTTTAGGGATTAAAAAAATACAATAAGTTATGCAATTCAAATATAAAAACTTTCTTTGTGAAAGCCTGAGCTCTCCGGTGATTTAGTATTGCACTTCCATAAAATTGTGTGACTCACAAGAGACAGATTTTAAAAAGAAGAATGGTCAAAGTCGAAGAAACGGAGGCAGAGATGTCTTGACTTTTAAACCTTTTTCAGATGATCATTTTACACGTTGGTCTCGTGTCTGAATAGGAACTAGAGTCACCTGGGCCAAGGTCAGAGCTGTAACATTTCTATAACGCTTTAAACAAGACTCAAGTCTGAACTGAATGCTGTCACATCAATGTAAAGGTCACAGCAGCACAAGCTTTAAGACCCAGAGACAAATTAAATGCACAGAAATGTTTAGAGGGAAACCTATTTGGTTCGCACTTTAAAAGTGGTAAAAAAAAACAAACAAGAAATCTTGTTTTTGTTGTTTTCTTTCATGCCAACTGTGAGCAAATATGAATTAAATGAGAGTTCCAACTTAATATCTTGCCAAATATCACCCAGAAATTGTGTCTCTTTTTGTGACAAGTCTGATAAAAAAATATAATGAACATTTATCTAATGAACACCTATGTTGGAATGATGAAAAAAAAACTAGACAGTAGAAGCTAGAAATGTAACATTCAGTATCTGAAAAGGGATTTAGTTCTTAAATGAGTCCACATCTAGACACACTGTTTACTATACTTCCCATAATGCAACACACAGCATATTTTCATTAGACTCTCCCTGCCTGTTAAATGTCTCTGCCACTCCACACCTCCAGTTTGTAATGCAGGCTTTCCATTGTAAATGTGTAGTCTCCGAGTGCAGGCTGAGATAACCCTGATGATGTCATAGTGATGTAATTATTTTTCTCAGATTTGACAAAACTCTTCCAGACCCACAGAAGACATTATACAACAGTTTTAACAGGCTGGGGAGAACGTGATCAAGACACAGTAAATTGGTCGAGTGTCCTTTGTATAGGGATTGTTCAGATTTTTTGGAGTGTGTGAGGTAGTTTTCCGCAGTGTATATTACCTACAGTACATGGCCAGTCTGGAGAAACGGACAGGAAGCTAAGCAATGTACTGCAGTAATCCGATTGAACCAAAGTCACACAGTAACACAAACAAACTAGCCGATCCAGGCAGAGGCAGAACAGCAAGTCCCATGTTCTGTGAGGTAAAATGACTGAAAGGAGTCTGGTGGCTTTGAAGAGAGCATAGATAACGGCTTCAGCTCGGTGAAAATATTCTAAATATAGCGTACACTCAAACCGGTATAGATTTTTTATTTTTTTTCCACAGCTGTACATTGCTTAGCTTCCGTCCTCCCGTCTGATTCTACAGACTGCCGCCGTGATGGCCGGCATCTACTGTAGGTGATACACACACATACAATCCAAACTATCCCTTTAATACAGAAGAGCACAGCCGCATGTGCTTCCAGTGGGTTTCTACTCATAATGGTCATGAGTGGTAGCAGCTAGTATTTTTTTAAATAAAGGGCCACTAAGCATCTTGTGTTTGCTTCCTTGTAGCACAACATAATGGTGCAGCGGAGAAGAGAAGGCGTGAAACCTGACATGCCCTCTGCTGCAGAGAGGCAGGAGATGCTCGCCGCTCTCGGAGGCAAACCCTACTGAGAGTCAGCAGGACGACACGGACACTGAAGGCCAGCGGGCCCAGGACATGTGCTACAAGCCAACACATTCTGCCGATGCCACTGCAATGCATGAGCCGGGTGTATACTGTGACCCCGGGCTGACCTGTCCTCAAGCTCAGGTCGTGTGGAAGTGACCATCTGTAACTGGTCTAGTGCAGAATAAAATGGAAAGAGGAACGCCACAGAAAGACAAGATATAACATTTATAATTTATTGAGGTTTATAAACAATGGGACATGAACTGACACGATATGAAAATAGCTTTTTAAGCTTTTAAATGTTTTGTTTGATAGGGAAAAGTCCTGCACATGTATTGTTATCGTATTACAAATCCAAATTTTCACTGAAGTCACAACTGCTGACATCCTGTTTTGTGTAGATTTCATCATCGATGTTCTTAAGAAGTGAGGATTATTGGTGATGATTTACCCCATGAAAACTGTATCGCTCACAATGTAACACTGTCGAGGATTACCTGATCCATGAAATCTAAAGCAAGCTGGGCACTAACTAACGGTGAAGTGTGCAACCTGTGTGATGGACTTCTATCATCTGTCTATCCTTAATAAAAAAAAAAAAAAAGGAGCATTGTAACTTCATCATTGTTTCCCTAATTTGATTGGTTTGATTTGTGCTGTTTTCTTGCATAATCCTCATACATGAATTCTGTCCCGTATCTCAGAGAAAGTGTTGACTCGATTACCCCTCACTGTCCTAACTGTCAGTGACAGCAAAGTTGAGTCAGAAATCTGAAACCTTGCGTTTGTAATATTGATTGAGATAAGATCACACACACTTACTACATTTTTTGAGATGTGGAGACGAGAGCTTTTTAGATGGGCATGACACCCAGAGCTACAAAAGCAAGAACCGGACTGAACAATGATCAGATGTTTCCTTTACTGTAAGTCCTTCATTTCTTCTCATTACATTGGCTGTTTGTTATGAGTGATGGAAGAAGGATCCACATTTGCAAGATTTCCCTCATGGAGTGGATGAAGTTGCACAAAATGGAAATGCCTTAAAACTACACTTTGACATAGTACTTTAATGCATCGTATCACATTAGGCCACGGCCTACTGTAGCCCGTTTACCAGCCACAACAGCATGTGGTACAAAAACATTTAGAAGGTTTATGCTCGGTTCGCTTCAGCCGTGTGCACAAAAAGGATGGACAGAATTTAGGCTCAAGCAGTCAAGTCGACACAGAAATGCCTCTAAATGTAAGAAGGAAGAAATTGAAAAACATGGTTTGGGAAGGCAACAAAATCAAAAAGGAGTTTAGGCGTTGTTATTTCAGATTTGACCAGGGAATTAGTCAAAGATTGGATCATCAGTCAAACTGTTTTAATGCTGCTGTTCCAGCATGATTACTACCTCAACATGCCTAATGTCTCCACATGGGAGTACATTCAGGCACAAAGGCATTTCATTTCCAGGCCTATGTGAACACTATTTTACACGAGAGCTATAGGCATTATGAACACATATTTACTGATGTGGCCGATGGCAAAAATAAATTGAGCATTTTATGTCCCAGAGCTGAAAAGTAGATGACATTTTACTCGCTCTACAGTTTATTATAACTGCCTGAAATGCTTAAAAACTAATTAGAGAAAAAACACCAAATAGTTTGCCCTAAGAAATCGAATTTCAGACCAATCGTGTAAAGGAAATACTGAGTCTAATAAAACATTGGTGACACGACACGTTCATACACTTTCATACTCATTATCGTGAATGATGAGCATAGAAGATCATTTTTTAACAAAAGCCTACGTTGCTGAAGAAATCATCCAAGTCTACTACGTGCTTGGTCTGTGCGCGCTCCCGCGAGATGCATGCAGTTCTCAGGGGTCAGGCACGACTCGGTACATCACCTGCTTCACACTCTCCGTCACAGAGCCGGTGTCGACATGTGTCACTTACCTTGACCTGCTCCCGACCTCAGCCGGGGGCGCGACAGGAAGTAACGGGAGGAACTGTGGGTAACGCGCCAACCAGCACAAGGCAGATCCAAAAGTCACGGTCACAGGTAGGCTGTCGTTTCTAGGACTTTACCCCTCATCTGTCGCTTACTGTCAACCGTGCTCACTTTCTGTTCGCCAAAAAATGTTAATAATAGTCTAATAATAGAGTCAGGCACCATGCACATCACACATGCACACTGAAATGACATCATTCATAAGGGGGAGAAGGTAAAGGAGATGAGTTAAAGGGACTTTGAAAGCCAGACACGATCCTCTTGCCAGAGTTAGCTCACTGGCAACTTTGGTAGACACTAGGTTCATTAAAAAAAAAGTTCAAAAGTGTGTTTTTAGTAGAGATGCCCCCCCCACACACACACTGTTGCTCTCACTGTCACATGTGCTGCAAGTCATGTGGAGACAAACTGTTTGGTTCACAGACCTTGTGGCCCTCCATCAGCCTTCTCATGGACGTGTATGTTGACCTCTGCTGTTCATTTGGGTAAGCTCAACGTTTCCTGCACTAAGCATCCAACCAACCATGGTCCATGCTATGTATTAAAAAAAAAAAAAAAAAAAAGATTAAAGGAATATTGTGCACAGTAAGAAAGACACAGTGTGTCCACATCGTCAACCTTTATCAGCTGGTGAAGGTATCAGATGTCTTATAGACGGCTCAGAAAATAACCATTTAGGTACATTTCAAATGTCTAAATCCTCCCCTTTCCTCAGACTTCCTGTGTGGATAGCATCACTGCTCCACACTGCCAAACAGCTGAGGACTGACCGCGCCCGTCGGAAGAAGGTCTACAGGCTTCTGCAGAGGAAACTGGTCGGTATTCATGTAATAAGATGCAAATATGTGTTACAACCACCGTTTTTTTTAATTTTTTTTACATCATATACATGTTTTGGAAATACCTTTTGTACATTAATGCTTATAATAATTACCTTTATGTATATAGCACTAAACAAGACCATTGAGGTTGTTTGGAAGGCAACAACAATTTACCAGTAAAGGTGACGTATTATGCATATATCCATTTTTGTCCCCGGTGTGTTCAAAGACCTGCTCCATCCATCAGAAAACACGTGTAACAAGGAGCTAGTCAGACTTGAGAACCTAGTGAATCTACGTCCCTGTCCACCATTATTTCCTCGCGGACCTGATAAAAGTCTTCATGTTCTCCCATCATCTGAGGATGTGAAGACCCAGTGGGTTACTTTTATTTTTGACTGACATTTGACATCCATGGCACTCAAGGTCACCTTGCATCTGATGCAATCAAGCAATACAACAAACAACCAATAGAGTCAATAATAACACACACAATAGGCAAAAGAGCAGCAGTGATAAAGATTTCTTCCAATCCTTCATATTACTCCCCACTGCCAATGGCCCTGAATTGAGGCGGTTCACAGCTGATTCACGCCTCCTGGACACATTCATGTATAGTTGCAGTATTGTCATGTCCAACTTTCCTTCAGCACGACCTGGATCAGAGAAAACGGAAAAAATCAATGCGTTGATAAATGCCTAATGGGAACTGTGAATCCTCAAGGATTAGTCCTGTGTGTTTGTATCGTGTACACAGCCACCGGCAGTCATGAAATATTGTCTCACCCCTCTCCCCCGTTTCTCCTTTATGACTCCTCTCACTTTCCTCCCAGATGTTTCAGGGGGTCGGTGTGAAGGAGGGGGGTGTGTGCCAGCCCACGTATGTTTACCCCAAAGAGGTGAAAATGTTGATACGTTCCGTCTTCTCACAGGACATCCGTGACTACCCCGACCCCTGCCATGATCAGGCGAGTATGAGCTCCTTTTTACAGACAGTAGATGATGAGTGGGTTCTGGCCACTTCACAACCAAAATTTAATTCATTTTTAAGGCCCGTTTTATTTTTCTGTGGAACTTGCGCCTGTGCCAATCTCCCCTTTTCCAATAGTTTTTTTATTACCAATTCTTTCCTTTTTTATATGTCCAAGTCTTTTTTTCAATGCCAAATATTGTATTCAATAGCAACATGTATTGTCACTATCCTGGCTCCATATATTCTCAAGTTAAAATGATGTATTGTGAAGTTGCGTGCTTTACGACCTACTTTCTGCTGAGAGTACTTACTCACCTTCCCCTTGATCTACTGTGGGTTGGATTGCACGTACTTTGTTCATCGCCTGACAAAAAGAAAAAAAAAAGTATGGAGATGGAGCCACGATTCTTCTAATGAAGACGGACTCCTTTCCAAAACACATTAAAAAAACAACTGTAAAAATGCAATCGCATTTTTCAATCTCTTCGCACCACTTTAACTGAAAGAAGAGCTGTGTGATATATGTTCTTTACTCTTAATCATTGTCACTTTCAGCCCATGGTCATAATGTAATGATGTGTAACTGTGTTTGTGTGGTTTCAGGTGGTGTACCTCACTGTAGACGATCTGTACATCAACTGAAGCGTGTGTCTCTTCATTTGTCTTATCTGTGTAACTTACAGTTAAGCACCAGTCCCGGTTTTGTAATGTGTTCCTTTCTGGACAGTGTTCGGGTTATTGTGACAGTGAGCTGGTTTACTGTCACTCCACGGTTGAAGTCAGTCCTCTTTGTTAATCAGCAGTGAAACCATTTTATTAAAAAAAAAAAGTAGTTCCTACTCTGTATGTCACTTTCTAACAGGCTCTCTACACGTGACGCATTGCACCTCACCACACTGCTGCGACACAAAAACACACAATGACGCTTTGATGAAACAACACACTGCAATATCTGACACCAGTTTGTACAGTAATGTGATAACAATGCAAAGTAGAATTCATGACACTTAACCCCTTTAAGTATTAAAACAAAAAGTACACCTCTGGGGTCTGCGGCCACCCCGGTTGGTAGGATTAAGGTTAAACATTTCTAAATGATGCAACGTTTAACAATAAAGCGTTGAGATTGGGGACAGTGTGCAAACCAACAAAATAAATCGTCATCATCAGACCCATCTACCCCCTTGCAGCTAACTTGTACCTGGAACATTTTGACTCCAGTCCTACTTGACATCTGCTACTAAAATGACCTGACAGTGGAATCAACACCTTTCTTAAACAGTTTCAACAACAATCATAACATTTAATTATTAACTTTCCTGAAGGGACATTTTTTTTCAGGACTTTTGTGTTAGACTGCCTTTTTTTTTAGATGTACCTAATAAGTCATAAGTAAATAAGTAATAAGTTTTGAACTAAAGGAGGTGGATGTCATCATGTACGTGCACGTGTTAACGTGTTCTGCCAACAGGGGGCGCTGTAAGCCAGCCAGGAGGCTTGTGTAGGCTACTGGCGACGAATGACAGCACAAGCAGCAGATATTTAGCGTGGATCTGAAGGGGAGTCGTGGGACTTTTAATTTGAAAAAATAAACGCGTTTCCGCAGGCTCAAAGTTGCGGCTCAGTTCAATCTTCGACGTGCGCGTGATTAGGTCGGTGCGAGTCGCAGCTGGCATCATCCGCGTCCGGGAGAGAGAAGTTGACAGGAGACATGAAAGTATGGGAGACGTTCTTCAAAAGTACCAGACGGAGCTCCAGCGCGAGTCCCGGATACTTCTAGGTGGTCTGTGAACTATTCCTGAGCCGCGTACGACCTCACAGCAGCGGGGAACCATAATGGATAACTCGGGAGGTAACGGAGACTCGGCCGCGGAGAGCAGCGGCTCGGCTCGCGGAGAGGAGTCCAGCGGAGCCCGGCCGGAGCTGCCTGCGTGCCTGACCTGTCTACCGGAGAGTTACCGGACCGCCAAATTCAGCCTGGCGGCTTACCTGCTCTGCTGGGCTCTGCTCAGGTGGTACCAGGTGAGATGCTTCCCCTGCACGTTTTCCTGCGAAATGTTAAAGTAGAAGACAAACTGCCGCAAATCAGGAAAGGAAGATGTGACTCATTTAAAATGAGCTCTCGGAATTAGGCTGCTTTTATTAATTCATCCCGAGGCGACATTAAAGTGTCCAAAGTGATTTTTAAAAGTATAAAAAAAAAAAAATGTTTTTCACATAAGTATGAGAACAGTGTGAGTGGTTCTTTGTACGTGCTTACTTTTCAACCTGCATCCGTACAGAGTTATTTTGTGCAGACATTCAGCAGCCTCCTGCTACAAACGCATCAATGCATGATTTATTTCTATAAATTCTCTCAATTCTTTGTGTGTCAGTTTGACACACTGTCCGCAGTACAGATGCTGAAGGGGACATTATCTGAGCCCTACCTGACTGCTCAGATCAACACACACACACACACACACACGCACACGCACACACATGCACACACTGCATCATTGCCATGCTCTATTGTGTGCAATGTCACCATAACAAATCACAATTATTCCACGTGCACTTTCTGCCCCTTCATGTGTATTAAAATAAGAGTTTACATGAATCCTATATAGCTAATGTATGATACTTTGCACCAAAATACAGCTGTTGACAAAACTTAGGAGCTGAAGATCTGATGTTGTTGAGATTGCCTCACTGCTGTTCAGAGAGACGGTTTGAAATTCAGCTGAAGTTGTGATTTACTGGCTTCCTGTAGTGTGACAGTAATCTGACTGACAGCAGAAGTGAATCCCTACAGATGGTGTGATTCTGCAGCATCTCAGTCTGAGGGAATGCTGCAGCACCATGTTATGATGCAGACTACACTTACATCAGGCTGAAGGTGATGCATGCCATTTATATTGTGGTATCTATCACTTTAATATTCATGGTTGTATTAAATCAACTGGCCTGCTTCATGGCACTATTGGATTTTTACTGTGTATGATTTGTGTATCAATGTGTTGGAGTACTTTGATTTGCCAAACTTTCCTGTGTGGTTTATCGATGCATAAATTGCTTATTGGTTGATTTTTTAATAGACAAATATAATATGTCACGATGCATATCAATAAGGCTGAAGAAAATGAAATTACACATGCTGTGATGGAGGATTCTGTCTGTTACGCTTACTCCTTTTTTTTCTTTTTGTATTCAGAAATAGTTTATTGCTTCTTTACTACAACACTGGCTACAACTTGACAATAATGCTGATGGAAAAAGCCTATAAGCTGAATGGGAAGGTTATTTGTCCATACAATGGAAAATGTATTTTGTCTGCATTCCATAATATTACATAGAAAAAAAAACTGGAAAATTACAAGCTGACATTGTGCAAAATAACGTACTAGTACTGTGTTGATTGCTTTCTGTTTTCTACCGTTGTTGCCATGTAGTTAGGTTGAATGCAGGGTTAAAGTCATTTTGGCGGCATTATCGGGTGTAGTAAGCGCTAATGCAAACTAGTGGCGTGTTTGTGTGGTTTTAAGGGACGCAGTGTTAATTCTGACGTTCTACAGGTGTCCTGACGTGTAGCGCGTCATCAACGTTTGTCATGACTCGCTGCACATTGACTTGACAGAACCATTAACAAGCTTAAAAAGACAAGGGCGTGCCGGTAAGACCCCCAGGGTGCAAAATGGCCATAAAAAGACTAGCTGCTGAAATCATCATCATCATATGTTTTGGAATATCTGACCCGGCAGAGACCAGTATGGAGCAGCATGTTGCGGTTTTAGATTGAACAATTATTCTGTTTATACATGAGGTCGTTATAACTGACTGTTGGTCCTTTCTCTGGAGGAACCTGTTTAGAGCAGATGAGCCTCATCGGGACAGTTTTAGTGTGTTTTCTGGATGAACAGGATGTTTCAGTGTGACTGTAGGTGGAGGAAGGGTGTTGAGCAGTGGTTACCAATCTTTTTGTATTGTGACCCATAACAATTAATCAATGTAATAAGTTCTTTTAATGTGGACAAAGTGTGAGCAGTTCAACCAAAGAGTGTTTTTTTTTCCCTTCACAGGTTGTATTATTTTGTATTTGACATGGAAACCCCTGGGGCAAAGGTATTTTGCTTCAGCTCCAGTGGCATTGGCATTTTAATAGCTTTAGTTTCCTAACCTTTACCACAACTTAACTGTACTTTAGTTACTAAATGCAAACAATGGAAATGCATGTTTTGTAAAAACAGTCCTGTCTGGTATGCTAAAACTCAAAAATGGAATCCAGGTGTTATTGCATCTTGTAGATTTTAAAATGTTTTATTTGGTGTGATATGTGCTAATACAAACTGGTTGCTTGTATGTGTCCTTTTAGGGGATGCAGTGTTTATTCTGACATCATACAGGTGTAGAGGCACGAAGGCCTGACCTGACCTGTAGAGCATCATGAACGTTTTGTCATGACTCGCTGCACATTCACTATACATAACCATTAGCAAGGTTAATAAAACCAGGGAGTGTCAGGAAGAGAGTCGACCCCCAAGGTGGAAAATGTCCATGGACTTGGCTTATGTTTCTTGTCTTTGCAGTGCTAGCTGCAGGAACAAGCAAAGTCATGTCTTAAATCTGCCCGCAGGCTCCTCTCTGCTCGGCAGCTACAGAGGTATAGTGGCTCACATCCAGCCAGACTGATCCTCCTCTACACACCCAAGGATTCCAAGGCTCACTTCATGGACTGACATACAGCGTGTACACGTGTCTTGTTTTTGAGCGTCAATGGAAAAGCCTTCTTAGTTTTGATTTTAAATTGCGATCATTCTTGCCTCTTTTCACCTTGTAGAGTAATGAAGGCGTCATAGGCAATGAGCTCATTGAGGATCCTGGTGGCCTGAGGGTTTATCTGGAACCTTCTTCCCGACCTCAACAGGGAGAAAAGGCCGTTATCCGGGTGGTTGGGATAATAATTCTCCTAGCCTTCTTCCTGCAGCGCCTGGTGTAACTACCCTTTTAGGCAGGGTACAGCCCTGCCTATTGTATGTTCAGCTGAATGAACCACTCTTTGCAGGTAATCTATCACAGTTCTTGGACTTTGTCAATGCTTCAGGGATTGCCCTCCTGGGTTTGTAGTTCCACTCTCTTCCCTTGGTTCCTTTTTACCTCCTTTACTGCTTTTCTTACATTGTAAGCTGCTGCTTTATAATTCCCAGACAGCAGCCCTAAGTTGCAGGCTGCTGTGTGTGTGTGTTTATTGCATCCTGGAGGGTTCTGGTAATCCATGGTTTCTGGCTGTTGAGGGATTTAACTGTAGTTTTGGGCACAGTTGCTTCTGTTGTTTTACAAATGAAATCCACCGCAGACTCCGTGAATCCATTGATGTCATCGGTGACGTTGGCGGTGGTATCGCGCTCCAGACTGCGTCAGGTAGTGGAGACTGTAGGGCGGCTTCTGATTGGCCGGACCATTTCCTGATCTTTTGCGTCACTGGGGGCACGTCGTTATTTGTTGACATACTTTGACCTCAGCAAAATGGCTGCATGATCGCTTTTCCCGAACTTACAAGCAAGTGACCGCAACCATCTCAATGACAACTGAGCAAACTACGTCTGGTAAAGAAGGCCATGAGATGTGACATGAGTCCGACAGTTGTTGTGTTTCTTGCCCTGTTAAGAGTTGATTGTGTGTTGTCAGGTCCCAGCTGTTAACTCTGTGACAAAACTACAAAAATAAAAGCAAAATTGTAACAAATCTTGACGGTAAAATGCCTTTTGCCTGGAATGACCTAAATATTGGCTTGATTTTTAATCTGGGCAAACTTTGATGAGAGTAGCATAAACCTTATTCTGAAAAGTACAGCTTTGTATTAGCATTCCCCATTAATTGGCCACCAGGAAGGACGATCCTGATAGTTTTAAATTCAGTGCTGACATTTTTCTCATTGATTCTGGTATCAACAAAAAAAGATTTCTTTTCTTTTTTGATTTTAATCATAGCCTTTAAAATTGTGCCAGCAGTATCAGGCTTAATAAGCACCAGCTTGAAGTGATTAGCAGGCGTGATCCAGTAGTACTTTGGTATTTGAGCAATTTATTGCCCATGACCACCCGCACTGTAACACGTTATATAGTGTTGTGTTCATTTTATTTTGTGAAGGGGCTTCAAGTCTTCTTTATGTGGAATCCGGTTTTCTATCTTCAAAGCACCACATATGGGCCATATGTTACAGTTACTGCATCTTAAAGAAGTGCAGTGGTTTATATGCAGTTTGTAAGATCCCCAATGAGCGTTTTTATGTTCTTTAGCTGCTGTTGAAACTTCAAACTGAGACTGACATTCAACGAGACAGCAACTGTGATAGGAAGATACTACAAAGTGACTTCTTGAAAGGAGTACTCGTAATGTTCTCAAACTGAATCCTCACTGTCGGCTTGAAAGGTGACTCTGAAAAGTTTGCATCTTGCTCCTTGTAGTAGGAGAGCAGCTGTAGACAGTCTGGTTCCATGTGAAGTTATAGGGTAGATCTGAGTGACAGACGCACCCATAACCACCCCAGAGAGGCTGTGTGTTTTTATAGCCATATTTTGACACAAAACATACCGCGCACATACTGTGAATGCACAGCGGAGAAGTAGCGTATGCTGCAGAAGTCTTTATGGATGTTTTATTTGCTGTGAAAGTAGGTTACGTGCTGTGAATCGGAACGGACTGCAGCATTTGATCTATCAGTCGAGTGTTCTTTTACAAGATGAATCTTATAAATGTCTTGCAAAAACCGTTGTATTTATCACTGTGTTCTTTTTCTCTCCTCAGAAATTCAGATGCCAGTCTGCTCCTCCACAAGTAAGAAAATCCTTTTTTTTATCTTTTTTTTTTTTTTGACTACTTGATATGTGACTCTGCTCTGTTGTTAGGAGGACCGACAGTAGATGCATCTGACAGAGCACCCACTCTATAAACTGCGGTTTTATGCTTCTGTGTGAATATAAAACCTGTGTGAACATAGCTCTGTTGATAATCCTAGACAGACAAAGCACCATCCCACTCCAAGCCTTATATTCCAGCATCCCCCACACCTAAAGTGATGCTTTTACAGGCGGGATTATAAGGGTAAATGGGGTGAATACCACGGGACCCTGATCAGTCCAGGGTCCTAAAAACCGAACAGCATGTAGCTACATCTATAGAAGATTCAGGGCCTTGATATTGTAGCCTTTGCATATATACATGCTGCCCGCTTTAGCTGCACCAATTCCAAGCATGGGTCTGATCACGTTTCCGATGCAGCCTCAGGGCACCCCACTGACCCACCCTGTTGTGAGCGGAGCCAACCTGAGACGGTCTCCTCTCTTAAACCACAGCCGTGACTCACGCTATGCTCTCAACACACACGTGTGTGCGGTTGTGTTGGTGACTAGACGCAAAGCTCTGTTTTTAGACCTCTCAGTGCGTCTTTAACTGTGTGTAACTCTGTGGTTTGACTTTTTAGTTTCACGCCTTTTTGTTCCTGTTTGTACTTTCATCTGTCAGACTCACTCTTTTTTTATATATTTTTTTTACTTTGCTGTGGTGTACAGTAGTTTCGGAGTCTTTGGGACACAGATTTTAGATTAGGTAAGACATTTAAAAAAAGCCATGGTTCCAAAATAAGGCTGTGGATAGGCGACAAATCTGATCACTGATTTACAGTAACCTTGTTTTTCTTTAATATAGCGCTGTTTTCAGTTTGAAGCCCTTGGCTGCCAAGTTCCTCCATTTATACCATACATTACAAACTATAAGGTCACTTTAAAGATAGTTAGTTAAAAGACGTCTCTTAAAACTAACAATTACACAGCATAAAAGGATTGAGCTAGCCTTTGATGCTTTATTGGAGCCTGTGTTCACCTTTTACCTGGTTTGATGTTTTCTGGATCATGTCTAATGCGCTTTTTATGTGAGTTTCAAAGGCTCACATGACCCCAGCTACTGACTGAGTAGTTGAAACCATATGGCAGCAGAGGCTTCTCATGTCGTTGAGGTGCTTTGTAACTCCTTGGTGTTAGTTATGGTACCCGATGACGGCATAATTGTTCCGTGCTGTGACTTAACTCTTCAAGAAGAACCTAAAAAAACCCAACTTGTGTGTCATATAAAACGACTCAAAGTGTAGAGTCAAGTGATTGACTGCATAAGCCTTTAAAATCCCTCGCGGCCCCTCTTTGTGTTGTTTGGGCACCTCTACGCTGCAGTACAAGGGAGTGAAATCGCTTCCAGTACTGTGACCCCCGCTTGAACCTGAATATCCCAGCTCGTACAGTCTGCCTGTCAGTGGTGGATTCCCAGTGGAGTGGAGCTTATTGTGTCAAAAACCAAACTCCATTCCACACTTTGAGGACACAGTGCGGCCAAATGCTATCAGGAACCCTCTCTGTAATTTACAGAACTATACAGAGTTAAGTCTGGTTCACTGTGGAGCAGAAACCACAGCACACAGCAGTAATAGAACTGTGGGAGCTGCTGCTGCTGCTCAACCTGCTGGTTCTGTGGGGTTCTCAACAGTAATGCAGAGATACTATGACACTATTGTGTATTAATGTTAAAGCAAAGAAAAAAAACAGCCCTCAACACATACGTGTATGTAAAGAAAACAAGCAACCCTGGATCCAGACCTCTAAGTTGCTGCTTCTCTTCTCAGCAGTTCAAACACGACTGGTGCTCATTTCCATTCACTTTTACTTTCGTATGAACCATTAGAATGGTAGCGATAACGACTGATAACGGCCATTTAATGTGCTGATGGCAGACGGGTGCACCCTGAAGGCACTGTGACTCTTTCTTCTCGAAGCCTCTTTTCTCTCTCGCTCTTCATCAGATCTCCATGAAAATGTTTCAAATCCACTGAAAATGGCCTGGGTGTGTCGATTTCGTACAGATATTGTTTCTTTTTTAAAAAAAAAAACCGAATAAGTGCTTGCAGTTAAAAAATGTTCGGTCAGGAAAAACCTCAAACCTAGCAACTGTGCAGCGGATCCAGAAGTCTGCACTGGCTGGGCATTTTCTCTTGGTGACTTTGTGTCTTCTGTTCAGTGGCAGCCATTCACAGTGCTGGACTCGGTGCATTCATGTTTAATGCATCTCAAAGGGCTTTTGGGAATTTAATGCTGCCAGGACGATACTGGTGCCAAGTGCTAACTGCCACCTTCTCTGTGGGTCGTTTAAATAGGCGTGCGTGTGTGTGTGTGTGTGCGTGCGTGTGTGTGTGTGTGTGTGTGCGTGTGTGTGTGTGTGTGCGTGCGTGCTTCCGTCCACATCACATTACTGCAGATTATCAGGGTCAGTGTGGGACTTCAGCTTTTTTTTTTTTTTTTAAGAGGATCAACTCAAGTTTACATCATACAGCTAGCCGGTGAGCTCAATCTTTTTTTTGTAGCACAATGTTAAATTGTATTACTTAGCTTTGTTTTTCGTTATCAATTAATTGAAATATTATATAATATGATAATATCATTTTACATACAGCGAGGCATAATTTGATGTGTTGATACCAGTCCCAATTCAATGTCCGAGTTTAAGTACCAAAACAATTTTTTAATACCTTACTTTGAGAAATATAAACATGTTTCAGAACCCTTTTTTTTCAGTTTAATTTAAGAAAGTTCACATATTTTAGATTTTCAGAGTTTTTACAGGACTCTGCAAGAAAAGTTGTACCTTTTTAGGACGGGGATTCTTTTAGGGACTAAGGCTGTGGAGCTAAACTTAGACCCAGTCTCATCCGCCTGAAACACAGGTAACGTTTCTCAGTTTCACAAAAAGCTGCTGGAAAAGTTCCTGCAGCGGAACGGGGCCGATAATAGAAGATTGTATTTTCATAGACCTCCAGCACGGGCGTCTTCCAGCAGTCCGAAATTCTGTCTCTCCTGTGTCATTAGCAACATACCAGAGCACAGCGCTTTTCCAAAATGATTTTAAACTGTTTTAGTTCACCTCAATGAATGTAAAGCACTGACTGTGATCAAACCCTGACACTTCAGGGTGTAGTTCATTCAAACAAGGTTTGTAAGAGAAGGGGAAATGAGTCTTGGGCACAGTGCTACAGTCTGTTACTTTACATTACCAAACATGAAAACAAAAGAGACATTTGACCATACAATTGGAAAAGAAATAACCTGTGAATGTGAATTACACAAGTGTTAAGTGCTAAAATTCTTGTGTATTCCTTGCACATTGTTCTGTTGCGTTAGAGTTCAGCAGCTTGATGCAGGCTGGAACAAACAATAGCTTCAAGCGGTTGGATTCGTTCTTTGGCGCACAAAGTCTTCTTCCTGACAGGTTTGTATTTGGAGAAAAGAGGATGTTGAGCGCTTGCAATGATTTCTGTGGCTTGTTTCATGACTGCCTGCTCGTACAGGCTCTTGATGGGCTCATAGTCTTTCCTCCCTATTTACCTTCACAGCCTCTCGTGTATAATGGCAAGCCTGCTTTTCAGTTGCACTTTTATGTTGCCAATCCATGCTGTAAAATCTGCATCTCACTCCATTCAGCCTCCGTCACCCTAAAAGTGAAGTCTCTGTTGCAGACTCTTGCTCAGGTTATGAATGCGTGTTGACCGCTGGATCGCCGGTAGCAGTCAAGGGCATGATGGTGCTATGCTATTCAGTGTTCTACCATCATATTTCTATTTTGTATGCTAAAATCTTTTCTAGCACTTATTACGCTAATAATATAATGTATAGTAATATGTTGTTTTATTGACACTACAGGTGTCTAATAGTTCCAGCGTGAGAAAGGTGGGGATTATAATCTGCCTCCAGTAAAGTGCTAGCCGGAATTTAAAAACTCCGCTTTACAAACAGCTCGGGTTGCTGGACAGCCTTCCCTGCCTATGGCCCTCCTCCCCCTCCCCCTCCTCTTTCTCATGGGCTTCTTTTATGTGGCTGAACGGCATAAATCCATGCTGCTGCAGTGAGACAGTTTCAGTTTCCCTGAGTCTCCAACACAAGCCACCACAGGATGTTTTCTTCAGCTCTGCTGGAGCACAGGTGAGACTTTCTCTGCGTGTGAACGTGAGAAACTCCGTGAGCGAGCAGGAAGAGGAGTTCAGCTCCACAGAGTCTCTTTACGTGACAACAGTAGGCGTTTGTTACGTAACCACCACCCTCATTAGTTCCACTGTGTTGGAGTCGTGTTGTCTTTTGTTCGACTGGAACTTCACTGTGCATATTCTCTGATGGCCGACTCTGACAAGGTCTAAAAACAAAACGTATGTTCTGCTGCTCTCCCTACAGTCCCGGGAGTGTGTGAATGGCAGTAAGGCTCTGAACTTGCACTGGGCTGCTTGGCATTTTCTGTGCATCAAAGAATGAGGCCAAAAGCAGATCCTACAGTTGCGCTCATTACCCAGCCCCTGGTGCAAAGTGGGAAGACCCGTTTGTCCCTGAAGTATTTTTTCACCACTGTAAATTCCTCTTTGAAAGGCTTCTTTTAATTCATTTAGAAGGATGGGTTTATATACTACAGGACACATTAGCCTCCACTGGCATTCCTATAGAGCAGAAAGTGTGAATCAGAGCTGTCGTGAATTCTGAATGCTTTGTCATTGTAGAAACAACACAGACGTAAGCACTACTGGGATATGACAGTGATGCAACAGAGAAGCAGGTGCCCTTAAAGCACAGCTAAGCAAATGCTGTCCACAAGGAAGGGAATGGATTCACCCCAAAAATCAAGTTGCACTGCTTCAATAAAGAACTGATTATCTGGTCCTCCTCAGTCAAGGTTTGACTGTTGGTCATTTGGAGGAATCTGTTCCACTTTCTCGTGGAAAGGCTTTGGTACCGTACAAAACGGATCTTGAAATCATCCAAAATTGACACAGAAACAAGTGAACTGGTTCAAACCACTGAATGTTTGATCAGGTATTATCTTTACCCTCCACTTGATGTTAGCAATTGATGTTTGGTAATTGAATATCTTTTTTTTTTATAACCAAAAGGCTCCTTTAGGGTCATACGATGTTCTTTTTTTAGGTTCACATGCTTGGATCTTTGACTATTTATCAAATAACGTTGATGTTTTATGTCCATCCAAGCCTTAAAGAGTCAACTTCAAAACCCTGGATGCCTGAAATACCTCCTCCCACTTTGCAACTCTACTCTCTGAGCACGGACTGAATTGTGTCTGTCCAGTGCCATGCTGCGTCCAACACATGCTATGGGTAAAATCTGTCTGCTGGGTGTTTCCTGTGAAGGATCATGCCCAGGAAAGAATAGAAACAAGGCCATGGAGGATTCCTACTTGAATATTCGGATGATCTATATTTAAAGCAGCGGTGGCAAACCGTGGTTCTTATAGCTGTGACCTTCTTTATTTTCCTCCCTCTTTCCTTTCATTTCCCCCTTTCTCCTCTCTCTTTTCTGACATGCACTCAAAATGTGAGCAGACACGCGGCTCTGCGACTCCTCCTCCATGCTACATGTTTGTGTGAGAATTCTGCACGCACGCACGCACGCATCAGTAAATCAGTGTGCAGAGGCGAAGCCGTCACATTCCTCTCAGAGGGGTAGGGTTGGAGTGGGGTTGGTGGGGTGACAGGCTGCTGTCCAGGCTTTAACACACAGTTGCAAAGTTGACACAAGAGAGATACTCAGGAATTTGTCTCATTTCACATCCAGCCAAGCTGAGGGGAATGCATGGCGAGGAAACACTCAGCTGTCCCATTTCCCATGCTCCCTCATTGTATCTGAGGCTGTAGTCTTCTCTCTGGCCTCAGCGTCTCAGCTTTGTCCTGGCATGTACCAAATCCCTCTTTGTGTTGACCTCTGACTTCCTAACTATTGGAGAACAGTTTACAGACTTCCTTTTGATGATTGTTTATTACAACAACTGAATAAGTGATGATGGCTGTGGTAGATTCCTTTTTTTATCAAGTTAATTTAGACATAAAGGCAACAATGATGACATTTCCTCTATTTTCATTTTGATCGCCAACCTGAATTCTGACAAATAATAATCAATAGATTATCAATAGATATTACATCCTGTTATTAATGTGAGAAGATTTAAGGTGTACAAAACATGCGTTCTTCTTCTCCCACAGAAACTGGTATTTATAAAGGAAGAATGTGCAGTGAGACTCTGTGTAGAGATGGCTGTGGGTCAAATGATGACGTGCACAAGAAATGTGTATTTTAATGCTGTACTCGCTGTTGCTCTTTGTGTTTAGAACAAGCTTTAAATTAAAAAGGCAGGCCCAGAGGTCAAAGTAAGTCAATTGCTCGACTGTTATTGCACCGAGTTCAACAGATGAGTCCTCGCTGAAGTTTGTCTGATTGTTTGATTTGAATTTTTCAGTAGAAGCAAATAGTTGTGACAGTCAGGCTGAGAATCCAACGTCGGGCCAATCTCCACATTCACAGCAGACCACGTAGCTGTACCTGTTTCTGTCGAAATGTTTTTCTTCAGTTTGTTGTTTATGCCAGTCGCATATCTAACAACACATGTCGTCAGTTCCAAGAGATACACTTCCATAATTATATCTACAGGGATAAATCTTGGTGATGTTTGTGCACTTTTGGAGTGTTTTGTTTTGCACGTGGCGTTTCCTCAGAGCTCGGACTGGACTTGTGTTGATCATCATGAAGCTCTGGTAGCTCTGAGTAACTGCAGGTACTTCCACCTGACAGAAAATGCTATACAGCTCTTTCATTGCATATTATTTCCATGCATACACATCTCCTGCTTCCCCACATACAGTAGCATGATTAAGTATTGATGCCAGTTTGAAGACAGACCTGTGTTACTCAGCGTCAACGATGAAAAATGTACCGCACTCATTTTGAATATCGCAGGGCTGTGGTAGTGGACTGCAGGACGACGGTTGTATTTATTGGTCACTCGAATGAAAAACGCTGACTGTCTGCTCTCGCGTCCGTACGCTCGTCCAGCACGTCCATGACATCACTTGTTTGTATGAATTCAGGGCTTTCGAGTAGGACTGGGTTACTTTGATCCACCTCTAACCCAAATTCTTCCGGCAGCTGAAAATAGAGAGGAAGAGAATGGGGTCGGAAGGGCCGGTAGGCAAGCAGAATGGAAAGGGGAGAGCCAAAGAAAGCATTCCTCACACAGGAGGATGAAATGAGCCAGAGGGAGCGTAATGACTGACTATTCTTTTTCTGGACCTGCGGTTTCTCTGCCCGGTCATTAGGTTCCTCTGGCCCTCCAGGCCCGGCACAGCGTGCGTGTGTAAGCGATGGACAGCAAATGACTGGTCTTGGGGCAGACGAGGGAACTGACATGATTCCTTTGTTTTCTTTTGACAAGTTGGCAGCAAAACCCTTCTGTGGAGGATCCTGTCCATTGAATCCTCTGAAAGATCAGTGTGTCATTTTTCATGGTTTTGGAGGAACATAGAATTACACACCATGTTAATGAGCTTTGCTCCACTGGCTCCCCGCATGGATGGAGCTTCTCCTCTCCCCATCCAGTCGCTCTCCAATGTGTCCAGCTGGTTCTCACCGTCGGCTCATTAGAGCTCAGACCACACAGTCGGACCCATTCAGGGAGAACACACAAGTGTTTGCATTCTCCCGCGATTGTCTGTATTTGTCCATATACTGTGCATTTTAACAGGACTCTCATTGACTATGTTTACATGCACACTGATATTCCACTATAATTCTGAGTATGACAACATTCAGAATTTGATACGGGTCATGTAAACGCCACATTCTGTTTGAATATACCGAATTAGGCATCATTCAGAATGCAGCATTTTTTGATTAAGGCATGTGGTGATGCTGATGGTATTCGGGTTTTTAGCATTCTTTGTACATGTATACAGCTCATTCGGAATATGGGTCTCATTTGGGTTTTTTACCGCAGTTTGTGACACACGGCCTCTTATCAAGGCCTGTTTACGATCAGCTCTGTGTCTTGTACACGCACAAACTAGGCAACAGTTTGCAAGGCCGGGGTAGAGATGCACGGCCAAAGGAAAAGCCCACATTTGTGGTCGGAAAGAGAAACACACCTACGTTAAACATTATGAAAGACCTGGATATCAACAGGTTTTGGGATACGCGCAAATATCGCAACTGCAACCTTTTTAAGAAGGTGGTTGAAGGAATGAAAGAGGCAGGCTTTGTGAAAGAATTTGGAGAGAATTTTTTCGTTGTGATAAACACATAACCGGATCCAGCTAATGGTAAGGTGGTAGATTCCCGACCTTATCAACATGCGGTGCTTCGGACAGCTGATTTGGATACCCCCCTCGAATGATTCAGTTTGAGGCAGCAAAGCGCAGTGTTAAGTCGGAGGGGCTGGTTTCCACAAGCACGCTCTTTTAGGTTCACAGAGCTGGCCCGGGCCTCTGCAACCTTTTTGTTATGCAAATGAAGGAGTGGATGCATGATGATTTCCTCCTGTAACTGTTGGTTACTCACGAAATATGGAGGGCCCACTGTGTTTCACTGACTTGTGTAGAGACAACAACACAACTATTCTTATTCTCTTTTGGTTGAATTAGCGTTGGGTTCTGATTAAATGGTTATGATGTGAAAATGTTTGTCAGTGCCAAAACCATACCTGAGTTTATATACCAAAACGATATATTTTGATACCATAATAAAAAGATTCTGACCGATTAAGTATGTTTCATTTCTACCTTTTTATTCCTTGTTCCACAAGCAAAAGACTTTGGAATGACGAAGCCGGGCCAAAGCAAATAAAAAGCAAAACTCTACAGTGTTTTATCTGACAATCAGTGTTCCGGGCTATTTTCGTTTAGTTTTACTGTGGTGTGAAAATGGTAGGCTGGTTTGCTTTGTTTTCTGGAATAGAAATGCTGACACATTTTCTCTAACGCAGGTGAGAGCAACTAAACGGCCACCTCATGCCCGCCTCACTACCTCCACTCTACTATACTCTCTCTGAAAGCCTCAGTCTCTGTGTTTCTGCAATTACTTTCTTCCTCAGCGTGTCACATTTTCTTATCAGGACTTTGTCCTCTTAATTCCACTTACAAAGCTTTAATTGGCCAACTCTTTATTCAACCAAGGAAACGGCTGTCAATGAGCCCAACATCAATGAGAACTATTTTGAACTGCTGAATAAGTAGGAAATGGATTACAGGGGTCTGGAACCAGGATACCGTAGAGCCTACATCTGTGCCAGTGGTCAGTTAGCTGTAGTCTATATGGTGTGTTCAAGTGCAACTTTTAACAGAGGATGTGAGGCTGGTTGTGTCTTTGCCTGCGTTGGTTTTTAGCTTCACATATACTAAAATAGGACTAGGGTTCCACAACATGTACACTGTCAGTTTATTAGGTACACCGAATACAACCGTCCGCCAAGAAATCCTATCTTCATGAAGGTGATGATAATTTTTCAAGAGTGTAGTAGGTGGTGGTCAAAATATTAACAGCCCCACAAACGCTCATCCAAAATGATATAGTACTTGATTTGACGCCTCTCAAACAACTTCGGGGCTGCTGTATTAGACTGCATTAGTTTCAGCTATGTGTACCCAATACACGGCCACATGTGTTAGTGCTGTATTTCCCTTCATTTGTTTTGCTGTCATTCACTGCAGGAAAAATCCCATAGCAACTGAAAACTTTTCTGCCAAAATCCTTAGCCATACTCTACTGGAGACCAATGGCTATGGAGCTCATGGATGTTGTTCAGTGAGCAGGGCAAGGTGTCGTGTGTGCTGCCGATTGGCTCCTCTCCAGAATGAATCCTCCTCGCTTTGATCACTCTGGGTTAAACAAACTCTTAACTCCTCTCTTCTTTCATTAAAGGACTCATCTGAAGAGTCCACGACCTCTTTGTTTTTCTGTCTGTGACGGGGAGCAAAGAAGAAGGTTCAAGTGTATTTCCCATGCTCTACAGTCCATTAGGGTCTTGGGCCGTGGCACTGAAAGCTCCCAGCATGCCCTGTACCTCTCTCCTCCACCTCTCTGCAGTGAGAGCCTGTGCCACTTTTTTTTTTTTTAACATATTTTCAGGACTGACCCCTTCCATTTCGAATGGATGGCCTATTCCTGTGAGCTTAGCATGTTACGGCGGCACGCTCATTGTCATGTATATGCGGAGGCCACCATCTTGTCCACCAATGAGAAACGTTCTAGAAAAAACCACCCTGTCCACTTCTCCCATTGATGGTTGTTGTCATTGCCATGAAATACGGAGTATAATAGGTTTCTGTGGGCTTTACAGCTGGCAGGCCTGCAGCAGCATTACTGCAGTGAAACTGAACCCATGATGTCTCCTGAGCTTTGTACAGTGGTTTAACCTGTGACCTGTGACCACATTGTGTTTGAGATGACGCCTTGTTTGGGAGCAGGCCCCAGCTTTTCCAGCAAGTGGAGGAGTAAGTAAGTAAGAGGAAGGCTGCTGATGCTCTGTACTGGGTGGAGTACTGTAGGTTAGCCATAGGCCAGTACTGCAGTGCATGATCAGTGGTGTTCAATGCCAATATGTAAATTCCAGTTGCCTGTAAATGTCTGTTGTTTTTGAGAGTTAGTTATGAGCAATAACATCTAAATAGAAGGCTTGTACGAGCGAGACTGCCCTGGTGATGTAATGCCACGTAAGACCAAACGGATTAAGTTGCAGGACAGGTGCTTTAAGTAGGCTCTATGTGTTTTGGTGCTCTATGACATAAACTATTGAGGACAGTGAAAAGTATTGTGTGTTAATTCTCAAACCCTTTCTTCCTGGTCAGACCAGAAAGTGGCACAAGTTAATTTGCACATCCATGTGAAACGGGTGGCGCTGGAAATTTAGTGACTACTTGCTATCAGATGTTAACTGACTGTAGATTGATTCGGTTTATTAAACGGAACATATGGGTGCCCTTTTTAATTTTTGACCAGAGATGAACTTCCACTTGTTGGACTTCTGTTCAGCCTGCTACATTAGATTTTGTTCTGCCAGGATACGTGACACCTCTACATTTTCTTTGCTCACAAGATTCCTAAGGAGCAAAGCTTTTTCACCACATCAATTTCTTTCCGACAGAAAACAAAGCAACACTTAAAAATGTGCATTAACGTGTGAGCTTATCGGTGTGTTTCTGGTTGACTGGCTGCCGCAGTCTTTACATGAGCAGGCAGAGCTTTAAGCCTGTTTTGTGCTATTTGTGCACCTATGAGTTGCTCATAAAAAAAAAAATAAAAAAAGAGAAATGAACAGAAGCACTTGGCTCTAACTCACATGATACACTGGACTCATTTCAGCTGCATCTGAAAGACACTGTACAGGTTGTGAATACTCGAATACTCTCATTCGTCTTTGCAGGTCCTTTGAAGTTGTGCCAGGTTTGATATGGAGCGCTGGTTGGGGATAGTGAGACTTGTTCTGATTCCACCGTGGTGTTGCCTTGGCAGTGCGCTGAGGTTGTCGTCATGCTGGAAGGTGAATCTGAGCTCAAGTTTAGTCAGGAGCAGGTTTTTTTTTTTACATAACAGCTTTGTGTATTTGACAGAGATCCATACAACACAATGCTTTCTGGGTCATTCTTGACAATAGTGATGCCATGAGCTAGGCGATGAACAATATCTGCTTTTTTCTCCTCCAGACCAACAAGTATTGTGAATATAAATATTTAACAAACTATTCCTGATGATAGAAAGTTTGGGAATGACTGTCCAGCATACTCACAAACTGCTGGTTACGCAGCTAAGAAACGAGAGAGCATCTCTCAAATCAGCATTTTAATCTCTTGTGGTTTGAAGATTTTGTCTTCTAAACATATTAGTGTGTACTCGGTTGCTTGGCAAATTAAACACATCATTCATCCCACTTTGAAAAAGATGTTTTGACTGGTGACGGTCTTTCAGCCGGCAGACCCAGAAGTCTGATCGGGCCAAGACCATTCTGTTTTATTCATCTTTTCTGATGTGCCAAATGTCTAAATGGGACATCCGTGGCTCTTGAACCGCAGCAGTGTTTCTTCCCTTCAGTAGTTCTGACAGGCAGCCGGCAGCCTGGCCAGAACACAGCCATTTATTTCAAGCCTTCTGGGAAGAGAGAGGCTGGGCATTCAGAGAATAGCCTGAGTCATGGCTGCAGCTCACTGGGGACTACTGGTTTTAGGGATGCAAAAGACACCATGGCAGCTGCGCAATTTCAAATCCACTTTATTTCACTCGGGGATCACGCGGTTTGTCCGTAGCGCTTTCATTAGAACTCATTCCACAACATTTTTGTGTGTCTTCAGAAGTCTACAGCACATTATGCTGGCATTCAGTGATGCGGTCAATGCCCCAACGGTTTGAAAAATGAAATGTAACAAAAGAATCTAAGTATTCTTTCTGTGGGGTGGTCTTAAAGTGTTCAGTGGTTTGTCCTCACCATTGATCTTTGACGTGGTTAGAGGTCAGGTTAAAACGGTGGCCTGTGTGAGTGGATGCCCTTTTCTACCATCAGCCTTCACATGAACACGGGTGTCTTGGAACAGCAGCTTATCATCCTCTTCCTGTTGAGCTGCATGTGTGGGTGGATGTCACTGATATGTTGGATGAAGCCGTTGGTATCGGAACAGTGCAGTTTGGTTAAAGTGTTTTCCATGAGCCAGTAGCAGAAGCTGGAAGCTGTTTCAGGGTAACCTGTTGGTCACCTCAGTGTGGATGTGTTGAATGTGTAAAAGTGAAGCACAGCGATAAGAAATGGTTTTCAGCTGAGGTTGATGAAGAAAAATAAGTTGTAGTTCTATATTTGACACAGAAGGGGGCGTGATTCGGCTTGTTTGTTTTTCCACATTCTGCCTCATGCAGTACTGCAGCAGATTGAAATCCCCTCACCGTCCAGGTCTCCAACATATACAGGAAATATTCAGGATATGTTCAAACAGCAGACATCACCTGATCCCACACAGTCTCAGGTCACTGTTTACGTGTTGGATAGTGTTGTTTTTTTTCTGAAATATCTGGGACGGATCTGTATATTCAGTGATGTGTTGGCACGACTTGTTTGCGACGCCTGTAAATAAACCGGGAGAGTTGTGATTATTCCGTGATGCGGTTGACTTTCATTGGGGCAGGGCCTTGTTTATGCTGCTAATGCTCAAACCATTTTAAACAGACTAGAATCCTGGAATGGCTGGCCTTTAGTTTTCTCTCAAGCCTTTGGTTACAGAACAGTAAAGTCTTTCCTCTTCTTAACTGGTGTATTATTTACAGTTATGTGTGAGGGCCATGCTTGTGTCTTTGTGTGTTTCACGCTCAGGTGGACAGAATACAGGAGAGTACAGGAAAGAAAAGGTTGTGATTTGATCAGCTTTATTTTAGCCACTACAAATCCATTCAAATATGCCCTCATGATGGTTTCGGGACATCTAATACTTTAAGATCCGATTCATCCGGTCCTCATCATCGACTGGGGTTACATGACAAAAAGCTACGAAGCATTAAAACTGTTTCTATTGAGAAGCTTTTTAAATATTTTCTTTACAGCTTTAAAATTCCAGTGCTACGCATAAAGATCTATTCTCTTGTGTCTTTAGTTCAGAATGTGGCCGGTCTCCTCCCTGCACAGTAAAGTCCTCCACCTGTGTGGGGCTCTGCTGGTTAAGCCCTGTGTTATGTGACTCCTGTGGCGGGATTTTCTCCTCTCTCCCTCCCTCCCTTTTCTCTCTCTGTGATCGAGGTCTGCTTAAAATAGTCACAGGTTGTGAAGCTGGAGCTTCCACAGACCCCGAGACCTGGTGCAGGAGCTGGGCAGACGCAAACTACTGGGGAGGGGAGGGGAGGGGAGGAGACTGGAGAGGGAAGACGGATGTGTGTCTGTCTCTCTCTCTCTCTGACTGAATTCTTCAAAAATGCTAAGTTTTATGTATTTTCTCCACGCTATCTTCCAGGTAAGTTTTCTCGCTTTCAGTCTGCTGAATAGAAAGATGCAGCTCTTAATACTTCTTTGTATAGTTTAACTTCACGGGATGACTTAACTTTGCTCAATTGAATGATTATAATGTCGTCTGGTCATACAGGGGAGGACATAGACTATAGTTCACATGGTACTAAATCTCCCGCACACGAGTAGATGTTGATATTTTCATCATGTGGACCCCTTTGGCTATGCGGACATGGAACTTTAACTTGAGTTTAATAGAAAATGCTATTGCATTATGTAGGATCTAGTGTTTTTGGAGCTTGCATCATATGTTATAGTCACAGGTTGTCATTTTTGATTGGTTGCCAAGCTTCAAGAAGGCGGGTCTTATCCCATAAGAGCCTGTCAGAGGGCCGACGCCTGGATGAGAGTGGAGGTGTGGAAGCTGCAAGGGAAGGAAAAGGGCAACTTTTTGTTGACACTTCGATGGATAATGAATGATAACCATCATCCATCAAGTATGTTCAGTTTGTGTCTGCGTCTATATGTTAACCTAAATAAACTAAAACCAATCAAGTCGAGGCATTCGTGTTGTGGCCTGGTACAGCGGAGCAGAGAAGAAATGCGCCGTAAAGTTGTCAAGTGTTAGTAAATGTACAGTGTAGGTTTCAGTTCACTACCGCTGACTATAAAATATCTAACTTTTAGCTCATTTATTCAAAGTCGAGGAAAGCTGCTGAGAAAGGGAGGGAGATAAATCGGCTTCATCAGGCTCCTGTGACGAGTTCCCACAGTTTGGAAATTTAGGTGGCATCTCTGCATCATTAGTCACTGTGCGTTAGTCGGTGTCGTGAAGGGGGTCTGGTCCTGGCAGTGAGAGGGGGTCAGGAGGGCAGGGCTCTCTCAGGCTGACGGACAGCTCACTTGTCATTGTGAGGGATTTTCCTGCCGGACATGCTGCACAGACAGTTATTAAAACGTTCCTTCATTGTCAGGGTCAGGGAGTGTGTGATAAAAGCATCAGCAGCCTGGACTTCACGCCACCCCTGTTGTTAACAATGCGTGATTAAAAACGTTCAGGAGGCTCCGGGGTGTCTGACAGCTTCTGGCAGACTTTAGCTCCTTTCAGACATGCACCCCTTTACCCGCATCTGATGGCCCTAACAGCCGGTGTTTAAAACGCTCAGGTGCTCGCGTTGTTGGGGGTGTGACTGTTCAGGCACCGATCAAGTAACAGATCCTTACACGCCAAAACACTGCGCATCAGTTTATAGTGCTGGGACGGGATTTTACGACCGTGACAATCATTTTATCCTCAGTCTTAACTATTGCCAGGTAAGCAGAAATATACATACTTTTCACGAGTGCTTTCTACAACTGCACCCCCCGACAGAACTTCTGTAAAACCCTGGATTGCGTTCAATTCATATTTTTATTTTTCAGCCAATTTTTTTTAATTGACTTTTTCTATATACTATATATTATATACACTCAGTTGCCAGTTTTTATTTTTATTAAAAGTCCCTCCCCTAGTGACCCTATAACATTTAATATTTACTAAACTTTATTTAAAATACATGCAAACACTCCTACATACTTCCTTTTACATAAAAACACAAATCAAACACTATTTCAGAGTTCTGTTTAGTTCTGTATCTGTTTATGTTTGTGTAAAACAAAACCTATTTTACGAAGACCCCCTCCTCATGCCGACCAGCTCTGTCCCTCACAAACTGCTCTGGTTTATGCACCTGGTGAGCAAGGTGATCTACTGGAGCTGGACCAGCACATGGCTGGACTGCTATACTAACATTAACATCAGCTGGTGCTTCTGAGCTGAACAGATAAGATGTCAGGTATGGCAGGACTGATCAAAAGTTACATAAAAAACAAAGCAAATGAGACGCATTCCTGAGGTGGAAATGAAGAATGATCTGTTTTCCAGCCTGTGAAGCTACATGCTGTACACTTTTCACTCCGTAATAAAAGGCCATTTACATTCAGCTATTGAGTGCATGTATGTGCAGCGTCTTTTACTCGTACAAGTCGTATCCACATGTACACGTTTGCAGACGCCTTTACACATTCACACATCCGAGATCCTTGCACACGCGTACAGATTTATATGCAGTTTCACAACTCTCCACACATAATATTGCCACAATAATAAATAAATAAAATAACAGGACTGAAAGCATATTTCCTGAAAAATCAGTAATCTGATGAATGTCTTTCGCTGACACTTGATTGGATGTTTGCCCTTCAGTAAACATATCGGAGTGTTTGCCATCCAGTATCATGACTCATATTTGTGGGATGTGTTATTTCTGCATTCCTATTTCACTCTTCCCAATATACTAGTTCATTTCAAACCACAGACTCCCCCCCCCCATAAATCCCTAAAGTATGCGCGTGCTCCAGCACCGTGCAGGTTTTAAATTGTTCCTACAGTAACTCTTAACAACCTGGGATACTTCCATCAAATTCTTTGTATTGGTAGACTATGAAGAAGTCATCCAAGTAATGTTAAAATGAATGAAAGTATCATGTTTGTGTGTGTAGGAGAAAATGCCTGCCAGAATAATGAAGTCTGCAGGGAATCGCATGTGATTATTGGCTGTTTCTTTCCCACACTGTGCTATTGGTATTCAAACCCAGATCTCTGAGTTCAGTTTTCTCTGGTCCCTCCCTTTGTGCAATGTTTCCATGGCGTCCTCTGGAAGGGAGACAAGCTGGGTTAAGTGAAAGGTGTGTGTGTGTGTGTGTGTGTGTGTGTGTGTGTGTGTGTGTGTGTGTGTGTGTGTGTGTGTCAG
>CALSCE010009814.1:5624444-5654671 GCA_943593645.1 Bovichtus variegatus
CTGACTATGTTGTTGCTGTAATTTGATTGGTGAGATTGATCTGTGTCATGATATACTTGAACAACTTAACAAGCAGTTAATATAGCTGGTATGCCAACGTTGTTCCCCTTCTGTGACCTTAGAAGTCAGTACTCTGCTACATGACCATATGTTATCCTGTGGTTTGAATCACAGAGAAGCAAACTAAGTAATGTACATGTGTTGAAATAACATGCACAGACAGTTAGGTTTAGTTGGGATGAAGGCTAAGGTTAGCAGGCTAGGTTAACTAGCTTCCACTTTCTTAGTGGAATACAAACTTAGCTAAAACTAATAGTAGATGTGAAAGCCTTGTATCAATCATTTTTGCAAACTTTAATAGAGACTGAATTAGTAGTAATAGTAGTTGTAGTGTAGTGACTTTGAAGACTTGTATGTGTACTTTTAAATATTGTATATCTTTATGACTTGCTGACAGACTCTGAGGGTTAAAATCAATACTTTACATATTGCCTTGTAATGACTGCTCGTCAGTTGCTGTATGGGGATCAGCTTTAAGATTGTTACTAGCATTGGGCTAAACCCCCTGTTACTTCACTGATTTCTATCTCACCCTCTTCCTCTTTACTGTCTCCACAGCCCCAGGAAGCCCTTGAACACTCCCCCCACCTCTCTGAAGGATTAGGCTTAGAGGAGGGGGATTTGGGTGCTGACTCCCTGGAATGGTGCGAGAGACGCACAGCAGGGGGTGACACATCGGATGAGTATTTTGACTCCCGCTCACGGCACAGCGACACCCTGTCAGATTTTAGTCTGGATGGGGAGGACTCTCTGGATGCCCTGCTGGGATTGGAGGATGCCTACCCTGGTCGGCGAGCAACAGGCAACACCTTCCGAACTGGGCAGAGAAAAGCCAGACGGAGAGAGTCAGTGACAGCCAAGGACGACCACAGAGATGCCACAGAGACTTATGTTGGACGATTTAGATGTAGCAGGAGGAAAAGCCCAGAGACCCAGGTGGACCCTAATATTCCCTCGAAGCTCAGCACTAGAGACCTGTGCTCAGTTCAGATTAGACCCTGTCCAATTACAGAGGAACTAAAACGAGACTTTAACCAAGAACAGTCCAGTTTACAGGCTGTTTGCACAGAAACTCAAGTCAAGGGCAGCACGGAGCCAAACAGTTTACATGTACAAAGCCAACACAACACAGACACCTTTGACAAGAAGGTAAATAGTCCACTAGACACTCGGGAAGTGAAGTTGCATGCACAACCTGAAGAAAGCAATCCCAGCAGACTGAATGAATCTCCAGAAACGTGCATGATACATATAAATACCACAGAGGGTAGGGTTGTGGAGACGCAACAACAGCAAATAACACATGAACACAACACAAGATTACAGACAAGTTGCACAGATGGAAAATGTGTACATAAGAAAAACGGAAAAAGATTAGAAGTCTGTAATGTTCAGGATGTAGAAGTAGAGACTATTGAACTACTCAGCACTTACTCTGTAGAGAAAGCCACAAGTTTAAAAAGATGCAAAAGTGACTGTAGTGATAGATATTGCATACAGAGAGAACATGTAGAACACCAGGGTATAATCAATGAAGACAAAGACTTACATGCTCTAAAAGTGCACAAGGACAAAGGGGACTTGTGCAAGAGTGTGGGGACATATTGTAATGTAACACATCACAAAATAGAGAGTAATTGTAAAGACAACAGATGCATAGCTGATACACATTTCACTGATCTAATAAATACACAAACACCTGACAGTACTTGTATGCCAACACACTCTAAATCTGAGACAAATCACACAGATTCTCAGTTAATTACAGAAATTATAGCAAATCCAAACAGCACAGAAGCACATGGCACAAAGACAAATAGTGCTTCACATAACACAAAGTCAGCAAAGCCCCGAGACGCACTCAATACAGGCAATATATTGGCACACAAGGCGGATATTTGCTGTTCACAAACTCTGTGTGAGGAAAGCTCCAACAGAGAACTATCAGATATCCAGCCTCAGGTTTGTACTATTGAAACAAAGCCCCAGGATAAGGCAAGGGTGTCAGGTGTCTGCTTTCAGGCAGAGCAGTTTGGGTGTGTTGGTGCTGCAACAGAGGGGACCGCACCACCTGGGACAGTAAATGAAATTTGTTCATCCATCACATTTTCCGCAGAGACCACAACATCTTTTCCATTGGATACCTGTTCTACTAAGCTGACTGTGGTTCCAAAGGCTTCTACACTAGCGTCACCTGTCCAACCAGATCAGAAACAACCTCCGAGCGGGGTTAGTAAGGGTTTGATCCCTAATCCCTTGGATCAGGGGGTTGCTACAATAGAAATACCCACTCATAGGCAGCTCCATTCTGTGGATAAGCTTTTTGAGAGGGCACAGTCCGGCTCTGTAGAACCAGGACCTGACTCCCCTCAAATCCAATCTTTCACTTGTAAGGATTCTGATGAATGTCTACCTAATCATCTCTTCTCAAATAAGCGGCTATTTTGTTTGGGCAACCAAGGAGCAGAGGATACCTCCCGTTTGGAATCGGATTACTTTGGAGGAGAGAGGAGGAGGGAACGATCACCCTGCTCTTTTCTTGAGGAAAACAAGGAGCAGGTGGAGGGTAGTCATGCTTATCATGGCCACGAACAAATTGTGGACGCAGTAAGCAATGTCAATCTCCCACAGTCAAAATTTGGCACAACAGAGCTTTCAGAGCACATTGAGCTAAGAGTTATTCCAAAAGCAATTGCCAGTGATCCAGATGCCTACTTTACTCAGCATGTGCCTAGAAGGATAGGAAAGACATCAACCCGTCCTGCTGCTACTGAGTCCATTCAGGACAGTAGCAGAGAACACCCAGGTGTAGCTCAAAAGGCCATCTCCCTGACAAACATAAAAACTACTGTCGACCCACTTTCTAGTCATTGTAAGCAAGTTCAACTGGTGCTAAAGATCCCTGAACCTCCCAGTAGCCTGAACGCCTCTTATTCTCTGCTCTCAGACTCCAACAATAACACCAATGCTGGTAATAAAGGGGTGGGAAGGGGGGAAGGTTTAGGCTGTTTCTCACGGGGAGCCCAAAGCAACTACGAAAGTAATGAGAGAATAATTTGTCCTGTGGTTGAACTATCAACAAATGTGACCAATGACCCCTTGGAAGACAAGCCCCAGGAAAATTATGAGGTGTTCCAGTCTTCACTGGACCACAAACTCAACTGGAGCAGTGAGGACACTGAATCTGTGCTCGGGCAAAGCCTTACTAGCCACAGCCATTTAAGGCTGGCTCATGCAGATGAGCTAGAAAAATTAAAGACGGAGAAGAGTATTTTGGATAATACTGTCTTTAGTCTAGAGTTCAACTGCTCTAACTCTGAAAGAAATGAAGGCCTTCAACTCTTAGTGTCAAATTCAGAGAGCAGAGACCTTTTAATGGACAGTGAATTCAAAGAGACAGAGGGGCACTATTGCAGCCAAACAGTGGATCACAGCTTATCTAACAGAAAAAGAGGCCGCTTATCCGAATCATTTGAGGAATATACACTGGCTGAGGAGTGTAGAGACCACACACAGGTCACATTGTCAGCTCCACAGCAGGAGGTCAGGGTAGTGAGGTACTCACACCCTGATGTCAGCCCCAACCTGCTTCCTGTCAGTAGTTTAGAGCCAATTCTGGAGGCTGAGCGTTCACTGGAAAATTGTGGCACAACAGAGGAGGATTTTAAAATAGAAACAAAGATAGAATATGAAGTCATGAGGCCTGACGAGGAAGTTGGGGATATTGCTAACCGTTCAGGGGACATATTCATTCCCAGGAGTCCACACCACCAGCCTGAGCAGGAAGAAGAATCTTTGACCTCTGCAGAGTTAGAACCTGAGGTGAACCCAACAACACATTTTCTATGTGGTAGTGGAGAAAAACACTGTAGATCTATGACTGTTGCCTATGATGCTGTGTCTTACACCTCAGTGAGCAGCAACTGCGATGAGTTGGAGGATCCTCAGCTTGCTCCTTCAGCCAGAAATGCCAACCTTGACAAAGTGACAAAGAGAAGCAAAACAAAAGGCAACCAGACAGGAAATAAAGGATCTAAGTTTTCTGTATTTGCTAAAATGCCTTCTTTTAGAAAGGCTAAGGGCTCCAAGGGTGCCACAAGTGAGGAGGTACCCCAGGAGTCATCAGATAGGGGAGGTGAGGGCCTTATGTCTGAGCAAGGGCCACAAAGGGACAACTCGGACGATGAGGTTTTTGTCAAAGGCGACATGCTCAACCAAACAGTCCATCAATCATTTTCCTCATTGCATTATGAGATGGAAGAAGAGGAATGTGGCTTTCCCCCCCCCACTCCCCACACTCGCCATGTCGTTCAGCTAGTCAGCCAAGGGAGTAATGGGGAGGGAAATGGAGGACCAAGCCCAGACAACCCCCTCCTCAATGTAGTCCAGTCACCTAATGGGCAGACGTACAAGAGGAGCAAGAGCAATGACAGTTTAAACATCCGGATGCGCTTTGCACAAGCACATAAGTCCCTTTCCAGCCTGTTTGAGTCCCGTTCAATGGATAAGGAGAATGAGGAGCAGGCCACTGTGGACATTGATGTGGATTCTGGTATAGCCAAACAATCCTTGAGGAAGATAAAAAAGGCCAAGGAGGCTGAGCTGCTAAAAAGAACTATTTCAGTGCCGGATGGGGAATATAGCAACACAGCTTCTAGGCAGAGCTGTGAAGACATAACATCTTCTCCACTGCTGGACATGCACAGCAGTCCAGGATCACCAACCTCCCTCAGAGCCCATCGCCATACTGATCCCATCTCTAAGCGGGGAGTTCCACAAGGGAGTGAAAAGGAAAACCCCCATGGGTGCAAATCTGAGGGCCAGAGAAGAAAATGTTCACCAAATGGTCTACCTACCACACTGTGTGTGTCTGGCTTTCCTCCATTTTTAGATGACTCTGCAGTCCCACAGCCCATTCACACCAGCCCTGTTTCACCTTCAAGTTCCTGCTCACTAGCCACCCTTACTCATCAGTTTTCGCCGGCCTGGACCAGGTCCCACTCAGTGGCAAGTGAGAGCTTGACTAAGGGACCCCTACGACCAATGAGCCCTAAACCTAACAGTCCTAGGCCATCTGCTCAGCGTAAAATGTTTTGCTACCCTCACTCGGCAAGGGCCAGTTCTGTCAGTCCTATCCTTCTGGGCCAGTCGGTCAGCGTGGAGGGATTAACAGACCCCCCCGAGAGACCTAAGACCCTAAAGCCATCAACTAGCCCCCTGGGTCTCAGCCTCAGCCCTCTGGATGCGGCCGAAAGCAGAATAGACAGCCAGTCACACATCAGCCTGTATGCCATAGGCTCTATCAACGAATTAGAGGTAAGAAAAATCTGTTTGTCATGCACAGAGCAGATTTTTGTAAAATTGAAAAGAAATGTGTAACATCTTTTGTACAGAAATTATAACCTAAATAATAACTACCAATGTCTTTCTGGGATCTTATTCAAATGTGTGTATGTGCAAATGCCCTTCCTTTTTATATGTTAAACATCAGTATAAAACTGTATAGATAAAATGAGTCTTGTTAAGGTCTCAATTAAGATGCCAATAGGGTTCCAGCTCCCTGGGAAAAGTGTTTCATCCCCGCCTCTGACTCACACACACTAACTCTGGCTTGAAATGAATAGAAAAAAACCCCCAACACCAGTTAATCTCTTGCTCTGCAGACGATGGTGTTTGTGTGTGTGGGTCTCAGGGTGGTTGCCAGTGTATCTAGTAGATATGTCAGTATCTGGGTTAGGACAGAGAACAAGTCCTTCTTTGTGGCTCCCTGCGAACTAAATGAAGAGGAGGAGAGAAACAGCAGAGTCAACGCTTTCCCTCTCGGCCCCCAGCAGTGCGGTAGATTTCCATTCTGTGAGTTAGCTGTTTACCATCCTCCCACCTCCCTGAAAGTTCCTACAATAGTCCTGTGATGCACAGCCAGAGCACATAAACTTAAAGACTAGCCCCCCCTTGTGGCATCCTCCGACTTGATATTCAATCAAATTACATTTCTACATGGCCTTACAATGTGATCTGGCAAAAAGGAATGAATACTTTTGAGTGATTTTAACAATCAGTTAGGCAGTTAATTTTTGACATCTCAACACAACTTTAGAGACGTAAAAAAGGCAGACTTCTTAGTGTTCCTACATTAAGCTTAGAGTCCCTCCAGTATTACATAGCCAATGAAAATAGCTATCTAGTGACTTAACTGAGACTCTAATCTAAATCACCTATATGTTTTGTCATACCTTTGACCCTTTAAATGATACTTCTCTACTTTTTAAGACCTGAACGAATACACAAACAGACAATAAATAAATGCATGCATTTTCACTTTTGATGACTTTGAAGTATCAAAATGAAATTACAGTAAAGTTCAAGTGGTGGTTACAAAGAAGCACAGTTCAGCACTGATTCATTTTTATATCGAGAGCCTGACTGATACTGTGTGTTGATTGATGCATTTAATAAAATAGAATTGCATATGTTCCCTTTTGCCCTTCATTTCTTTATAGACTATTATTTTCAAAGTGCGATTTATGTTTCCAGTACTTTTTACGCTACATATTTTATGTGGTTAAAAGTGTAGAACCATATGTAACCAGCTATTTTTGGGATCTGGGCAGTTCAAATGAATGCAATAAAATGACAACCTAATTGCCAGGACACTGAAACTGTGAGGACGTTTGGGTTGACTAACCAGCTCTACTGCATATCAATGAAAGTGCCTGTCAAACAAACTAGAGTGGATAGTAGCCACAGTTGTACAATATACCTGGGGGACTACAAGAGAGAGGAGTTGGTATAGAAAAGGTGACCGTGACTAACCAGTTAACTGTGCACTCAAAAGGGCACACAAAATGTTGGACGACCTGCCAGCCAGTCCAGAACAAGAAGGCTGCTGGAGATGAAGAGCGAGGGGAAGGCCTCTGTGATTCTTGGTAGGCTGAGGTCTGGCTGCTGGGTGGATGTGGGCCATGATGGAGGTGGCCAGCAGCCAAGGCGAAAGTTTTCAGATGACCTCTGGATCGAAGAGCAAAAGAAAAACAAACGAAAACTGGCCAGAGCAATCAGGGGGAGCCTGGGCCAACTCAACACGCTGTTGTCTGAAGGCATGGACAAAGTAAGATGTGGCCACAGCGCCCTGAGCTGCCAAAGCAAAGATCCAAACCTTGGAAGTCTTTGTAGTACTCATCTTCTCCCTTCTCTGCCTTGCTTCTGAGTTTCCGTTCTTCCTGGACAGTCTTCTTCTCTCTGGTGGCTTCTGGCAGTTTTTCTTGGATATGAAGCCTGTCATCACTTTACTTTCTGTTTCAGGCACAGCCTCCTAATTTCCACTCTTCTGCACATTCATGCACGCCCATTCATCTTGTATTCTTTTCTTTTCTTTGCATTTTGTGATTGTCGTGTACTGGTTCATGTCCTGTTCGCAGATGAATGTTGGTGATAATATCAGTGGTTTTTAAATAATCCTCTTTCATTCCCACAGACTGATGCTGGAGTCACCCTGGGGCCCATCGAGGCCTTCCGGGGGATGCCCCTCAAAGCCCACTCCTTTTCTCAGAGCACCCCCATCGGTCTCGACTGCCTGGGCTGGAGAAGACGCATCTCGTATTTCTGTAAGTTCCTACTCTGGTTAAGTCTTTTTAAGGCATTTTAGGTACGACACTTCTTATTCAGATTCACCCAGGGTGGTTGAAAAGTGCACTGGCTGTTGGAACATTTGAACCTGTAACATTTTGGTTACTAGGTACTCTCACTACAATTATGTGTTTTTTTTATTTTTTTTATATTCCATCATGGTGTGTCTGTGCACTAGCACTAACTGCCACAGGCTGCAGGGTTGGCTTTTCGATCCCCGGCTCCTCCAGTCCACATATAGAAGTGTCCTTGAGCAAGACACTGGCTCTGCCGCCATCGGTATGTGAGTGAGTGTGTGTGTGCGTCTGTCTGTGTGTGTGTGAATGGGTGAATGAGAGCCAAATTGTAAAGTGCTTTGTCCGTTAAAGTAGAAAAGCGCTTTATAAGTGGTTCGGGGTTGAACCCTTGATTTGCCATTAGCTGTCCAGCAGTGCAGTTTGCACAGTACACCATGCTCAGAGCTCAGAGCTCATTCTTGAATTGTGCTCTGCATCAAGTGGTATTAAAAACAAAAGAGAAATGACTCTGTTTACTTTTGAGATGTACTTCGTCCCAGTTTTGTCAACTCTCCTGCTTTTGATACTGGAGCTTTGTATCTACAAAGTGATCAGCTGTTTTATATTCATTTTAACTAAGATCATTCAGTTCGCTAATGTTGCGGTTAAGGATATTCAAAAGGTGTAACTCACTCCCCTAAATTACGTGCCATTGTGCTTCATAGATTTTGCATGTCACCTCCATAACCATATTTACATTTTTAAAAAGTATAATTATAATGCAAATCGGATGCAAAATTAGCTAATGTAAATTGCTGAAAATTCTTAACTGAATTAAGAGAAAAATCCAAATTTCCTAGTCAATAGTCCCCAAAGGAGGGAGGATAGATATGTGTGTTCCATGTGCAGCCTGGCACCTACTGTAAGACATCAGGCTGGGCTCTTTCTGGAACCCACAGAAACGATATTAGAAGCAACAGACAAATAATTACACAACATTACAGATGACATACAAAAACCACATTGTTCAACATAGGAGGAGTGAGGAGTAAGTGAGCCGATTATCTCTGCTTTCTGTTGTCTGAATTCCATAGTATTGCTGTTCATTTTGATGAGCCTAATTTTGCCTCAGTTAATCTATGTTAAAATTGTGCTTGTTGAAACTGAGTCACTACTTTACATGTTGCATGTGTTGTAGCCGCAAACACATTGCACTACATAGATATGCAGACATTGTATTGCTTGAACTGCTCGTAGCGACATTAGAAAACATCAGTGACATATCCATCATTTATGCACTGTGCAGCCTCATGAAGTTCTATGAGAGAACATTGTTTGGATGAGACTGGTATTAACACAGAACCAGTGCAGTTCCTTCTTTAACCTGCTGGCTGCAGTATGTTCTCACAGTAACTCAAAGTTTAGAAAGTCCCTCTAGCCATACAGATGCATGCAAACCGATACGATATGCCATCAGATTCTTCTCTCTTCGGGGGGGGGGGGGGGAGTGTTTCCACTATTTTGTCCAATCCACTGTTATCAATGGTGGTAGGTTGAATATTAGAAGGCTTTAGCTTGGTCTACCTAAACTGGCAACAGAGTGTAAGTCCTCGGGGTGCAAAGTGGTGGCTAGCTAACAGAGAGCTCTTGTACACAGCACGTAGTCGTACTGCTGCAGTGACTCTAACCTCCCCATCATTATCCATTCAGTGACAGTCCACACCTGGGTTGTGGTTCTTGAATGCATCACATGTCTGGGACACACTGCATACACACACGCAGTCTGAGTTCACACTCTGTAAGGCAGCATATCTCCCAGTGAGGTCAGTGGTCCTGCTGCAGATGTCCTCAGTATAATTAGATTAATTGGACTAAATTCAATTGTCAGCTGAATCATAAGACAAGTGCAGTGCTCCCTCCCTGTGCTGGGCTGTGTGGGCCCGAGAAGAGCCACTTTAATCTTTTAACACAGTGCTGTGCAGCGTTATCATACTGAACCCCAGCAGAGCAGAGTTAATCTGTACAGTGATGTATCTCTTTTTCTCATGTAATCTTCTTTTAAGGTGGTTTCATTAGTCTGAAATCCAATGGAAGCTAAAGTAATGGTGGTTTGATCTTAACAAGTCACACAGTCTACTGTAAAGTCGGGCACTGTTGGCCTCGGGTGCAGGACTTTAGATTTAGCCGTTGCTTGCTCATTGACCGTGACTCATCTATGACAGTGCTTCATGGGCAACATGGATATTAAATATTGTGCGAATAAAGTTGTATAGTAGGAAAAAGGCAAATTCACCTTTTATCTATCCCTCCCTGCAGATAGTTTTGATTAGATTTGTCTAGATTTGGAGACGATGCAGAATATGTTCTCAATAATGGGTATTTCTTTGCAAGAAGGTATATTTATTATAATATAAAATTGCTTATTTGTCGGTTATCCAAACTAACGGAGCCACTGTTGGTGCAAAGTGTGCTGCTTATGGCATGAGTCAGCGGCCGTCGTGGGGCTTTGCTGGCGATGATTTCTCTGGTCACATTTGTCACTCCAGGCGCTGCAGGTTGAGCAATACAGAGAGCCTTACTTTATCACCTGCCGCCTGAATTTTGTGTTTTTCTTCATTCATAAATAAATAAAAAACATTTCCACCATGACCTGGCGTCGCTGCAAAGATTGAAAATGATTAATATTTGGATTGCACTTTACTGGTATAGTACAATCCATTGCTATACAAATCAGCCACTCATTTCAGAAATAACATTGGCTTGAAAAGGTTGGTGTCGGGTATGTGTTCAACCATAATTATCTCTATCGGCTTTAGGATGTTGCATATTGTAGCCTATAACATCTGCATTATATATGTATTGTTATATACGTCAGTCATGATAGATATAGAGCCAGTATGGTTGAAAATACTTCGGAATGTAATCTGAAAATCTGCTCTGTAACTCACTGTAGATTGGAAAATCAAGTGTGTGTGTGTGTGTGTGTGTGTGTGTGTGTGTGTGTGTGTGTGTGAGAGGGCGGAGGAAGGGGGGTGGACTGAGCGAGGAGGGTGGGCTGGCTGGCTGTTTTCATCTCCACCTTAATGGATACTGCACCATTAGTGAGCCGTTTACGCTGCAGGAACCCCCCTGCAGGACCCCCACTGATGTCAGCCGAGAGAGGGAGAGAGGCTGTCGTTGTATGAGAGGCAGTCCAGAGCAGAGAGCTGGAGGAGAGGAGCGCTGCTACAGCCCTGCTGTACTGTGAATGGGAGGAGGAAGTAGCAAGTTGACAGCTGAAGCTTACCTCAGCGTATAGTGCCGCAGATATCACGAGGAGGCCACCTCCTTCTCCTTCTACTCTTCCTCCTCTGCTCTCTCGCCCTGGGGATAAACCACCTGCTCAGCTGTCTCGCCTTCTCTTCATTTCCACTTACTTCTCCCCTGCTCACTTCTATTCCCCCCCCTTGTTGTCGTACATCCTAATCAGGATGCGGACCCAGCAGGGCTCGGAGGGGGGCGTGCCCCTGCCTGGGGGCAGTTGTGGCAGCAGCGGCAGCTTGGGGCTGTCGCCTGGGTCCGACTCAGACGGAGGGAGCCCGACAGCCGGAGTGGTGGACAGCATGTTGGACGGAGGACTCGGGGTGGGTGGATGTATGGGTGGAGGCGGAGGTAGCTTGGGCGGAACTCTGAGGGGGGTCCTGTCTCGTTATTGGAGCCTGGAGAGTCTGCACTCCACCACAGGTAAGTGCCTTCCACACACTGCATCGTGTGTGTCTGTGCAGATCTCCCGGAAAATCACTAAACGGCAATAGGCTGTGTTTGCAACTTGCAAATATAAAGTCTCCTTTTTCATACACATGAATGTGACCACACATGCACACCAGCAGACTGGCACACTGCCATGAGGTTAGTGTGTTATTCACGGCTGGATTGGATGTACTGTGTGTGTGTGTGTGTGTGTGTGTGAGCGTCATGCCAGCCGTTCAGCTGACACCCGCTGACAGGCTAGGTGCTGTGTTGATGTGTTTGGGTGGGTCGGCTGCTTGGCTTCCTAGAACTGCAGAAAGAGCCAGAAAATACCTACAGCGGTGCCTTTCACAGAGCAATGTGTTCTTCCTTTCGCTGATTTCATCCTGTGTGCGTATCTGCTACACACATCGGTCATATCATGTGTGTGTTGCATTAATGGAGGCCTTCAGGTAGCATGAAGAACGACTGACCATCATCAACTCTCAGGACTCGGGCTGGGTATCATTTCAAGTTTTCCAAAATCAGTGCTGAGATCTATATTTTCGGACGTTTTTGCATGGTTATTGGAAAGTGACAGCAGATAGATGACAGTAGAGAGAGCAGGCATCACATGCGGCAAAGTTTCCCAAGCAGAGTCAAACCAGCAGTCGTAATTACCTGCTCAATGTCTGTGTGTATTATTATTTTTATTTTTAATTTTAATTTTTTTTTCAAACACAAATATTTTTTTGTGTCTTGCAAACACAAAATATCTTGTGACAATTGTTCAAAAAGTCTCAAATTAGCAAAGATTCTCAGAGCCCAAGGATGATATTTTCATATTGATTCTTTTATTTGATCAATAATTTTTTTGTTGTCATTTACAAAGATATTAAATAAAGTAAATGGACAATGGAAACGGCAAAGGATGAAGATTATCCAAAGGCAGAGTGCGGTATTTGCATTTTTTTTTAGGTATTGTGTACAATCAGCCTTAAAAGACATGCAATGAACGCATTCTAACCTTTTTGTGTGTCTTACAGTTTGCGGTCCAGTCTGAAAACTTCACTGCTTCTGTAGTTACTGAGCTGTGCCTTTTTGTAGGACAGTTCGGTCAATAGACTCTTTTTTTTTTTCCCGATATGAAATACTGCAATTTTTTGGGTTTGGTTGTGGTTTCAGTGTCATCAGCAGCAGTGTTTGGTCATGGACACGAGCTGCATGCTCGATAGTGTTGGAATGTCTTATAATGGTGACTCCTTGCTTGTCTCTAGCTTGTTTGTTTATGTACATTTTCATCCCAAATTTGATGTGCAATTTGTGCACGATTTCCACTCACCAGCCATACTTTTAGCCTATTCCTTTCTTTTGGTCTCGTGGGACTGCATTTACTGTAGCTTCCCAAAAAAGGACCCTCCACTCAGGACTTCGTATGGCTCTGAAATGCAAAGCTGGGAGTGGCAAATTCAGTGGAGGCACGATCTGCCTCGTTGAAATGGCATCACATTAGCTTTATTGTGACTACCAGTTGTTGTCATGCAGCTTTGTCAATCAGGCTGTGTGCGTGTGCGTGTGCGTGTGCGTGTGTTGAGCTGTGGTTTTAACTTGGAAAGGATGGAGTGTGTACATTCCAGAAGGGGGAGGGTTGAGACGTACGGTAGAGTGGGAGGAGGGTTAGATACAGCACTGAATAATCCCACTGGAACATTGGCAAGTGTTTTTTTGCTCAGTAGAAGGTGGACAAACAGACATATGTGCTGCATGCTGTTGTATTTAAATACATTAGACACACTAGTACAGTACATGTAATGAAATGTGTGTGTTATAATATAATGTTTATACAGATGTGTCCATGACCAAATGCCGTTTCTTCTTTCTTACTTTTCTGTGCAGCCACAATCTCTCTTTCTTTCACGTAAACGCCTAGAAACGCAGATGTGGACACGCAACACACACACAGAGCAGCCTTTATCTTCTCTCAGCACCTTGTAAACCTTTTAGAACTTTAAACTACTCATTTCAACGTACCAAAGAAGTAGCGTGATGTTATAATAGGTAGAGCAGGTCAGAGTGGATGGTTGGGTTAACACAAAGCACTCGTCCATCAGAAACCACTGTTCACATCCTCGCTGTCGATTCCGGTTGACCGTTGGTGTCTTTTAACCACCATTATGATCTCTCCCTAATCCTAACCAAATAGTTTGAAGGGTTTAGCACGCTCGAAACAAACTAGTTTGAACAATTTGTCATCCGACCACATCTAAAGGAAAAAGTGTCTATACACGTTCCAAATGGCAATGCTCGAAGTTCCAAAAATTGGCGGAAAGGTGCGGGGGGAAGCTTATCAAATGCTGTTAGTTGATCCAACACTTTGTTTCATGCAGACGCAGGCCATTGGGTGCCTAAAGGTAGCTAAAAATGACTTATCGTGGTTGTGGAAATTAAAAGCTCTCATATGATTTAATACGGCCAAATGATGTCGACCTGCCGATGTGTGCATTAGATAAGAAAACGCTCTTATTGGTCATTTTCGAAGCACTGATAAACAAGATATTTGGTGATTTAGGTTGGAAGGGTTGTTGGGCAGAATACATGTAGCTTACCTAAAGCTCTTTGTTTTGTAGTTTTTGCCCTTGGCAGACAGGAGAGGGAGTGAAGGGGAGTTTGGGGTTGAGATTTCCGCTGATGGAGATTAGAAGAAAGGTTTAATCTGATTTAGGTTGGAGGACTTTTTTTCTCTTCTTTTTTTTTGGGGGTGTGCGGAGGCAACTGAAAAGTCCCTCCATTTAGTGCTGGCAAAGTGACAGGAGGACATCTGTCTCCTGCACATAGCCCCTGTGACAGATAGGAACACATACACACACACTTTGCCCGACGTTCACAAAATAATTGAAATAAGTGGATATTTTAGTGGTCTTTATCATTGCTGGGCTAAGAGTCAAGACAATTACTTTATCCTTATAAATATTTGCAGTCAATCCTAGTGTCCCATATTGAATTAAAATGGGGACCAAATTATATAAAAATGGTATTTATTCTATTGGCAACAAGAAGCAGTTGCAAAATGATCAACAGATCTCCTCCTCTGCTTCCCCCTTTACTGGATCCAATATATATACCTTGACTTCCCAACAATCTTTGGGCCCAGTCACACCAGAGAGTGGCTCAGCAAAATGTATTTGCAAGTCTTTGAAAAAGAGAAGCGCTCTGTTGGCATTGCAGCTCATTCTGGTGCAACTGGGCCTTTTCTAAATGAATTAATAACCCAACTTAACTCATTTTCAGGACCCAAGATTGCAACGGCTCATGATTGCACTCAATTCCACTCAGCATCTGAATCTTTTTCCCTCTCTGTAGCCTTCATGATGATTTTAATGTAGAAATGAAATGACTTGACAAAGGCCTTTCCATCAGATGTTGGATTCTGGCTTCGGGGTTTTGGATCCGTCTCTGCACAGGGGATTTGTCATGTTGAAACAGCGAAGGGACAAACAAACTGTTGACACAAAACACCAACAGTACGCTTCAGTATCTGAACATGCATTTGCCGATATAGTGCAAGTAGGTTTCAATCCTGAACCTGTAGTCTATTATCTCAGCCCTTGTTAGAATCAATTGTCATACATTTAACATCATACAGTGTGATGCTGATTAGCAATGGTACACCCGTCCCGTAGAGGGCTTTGTCACTAAACCACCATCACTCATGTAACTTCCTCCTCCTGCACTCACTGCTGCATGGCCCCATTCACAATACAATTAATCAAAACTGATGCAGTGCCCCTTCAAAATGTGCCTGTTCGGAACGGGCCGATTGCTTGACCTCCGATACTGCTGCTTGCAGCTTTCTGGAGAACTGCTCATCCAAAACGACTTCACACCTGACTCTGCGCTTCCTTTGGTCTTGACCAATACACCCGCAAAATGTGAAGTCGATCGGCTGTAGAGCAAATCAAAGGACAGACATATAGACACTCATTTTATTTCCATGTTACTATGATGATGCCACAGAGGTAATATGTGTAAACATGTCTGTGACTGGCCCATGCTTGTGTGTGGGCCAGAAAATTAAAGCAAGGCCAGCTGGCAACTGGGCAGCACACTGTGCCACCCAAATACACACACACACACACACTGCCAAATGTCCTCATCTGTGGGGAAAGAAACTGTGAGGGTGGAGGGAGGAATGTCTGAAAGCATCCATCACAAAAAATCTGGGAAATAGGTCGCTGTGGAACAGCCATTCGGCCTCAGGCCTCTCCCTGTTCTACCTCTGCTGAAGTTACTTAGTTGAGACGGGGGCCGGGGAAACAAAGAACTGAACTCCTGCAATTATTATCTTTTGTTTTACTTATTTGTTGACTACATATATGTGTAGAACAGACGAAACATTCAGGTTTTAAACGTTCATCGGGCTGACACTCTGCCCTGTTTCTGCCTTGTCAGCCAACAAAAGATGATTACAGATCATTGAATATTGTTAAAAGTCTAACCAGATCAGATTTAAAATGGAAATTAAAAAAATAATTTGATAATATATTTGATAAAATTTGATAATATGCTATTGAACCTCAACCCTTGACGGCATTACACAGACTATCACCCTAAAGACCAATGAGACTCCATATCGCACATCATTTTCCTTCCAGTGTCTGACGATGATCAATATAATGTAGTTGAATTCGTGAAAACAGGAGGACGGTCTAAAGTGCTGGGAGCTATTAACTCTGCTTAATGGCATTGTTGTCTCCAAACGGCCCATTACATCACATCGAAGCAGCATGGCACGTTCCATAAAAGAGATAGGAAGCTGTGGTGGTCGTCGTTTAGGGGCACATGATGTCATGCAGCAACTGAAGTGAGAGGCTTTTCCACAAATCAATACTCCAGTGTTTTTTCTTACACTAGTGATTGACTCGACAGTAAATTTGAACTGAAATATTGGTGGTTATTTTGCGTTTCAGGAATTATTCATCTATCGAGTGTATCATAATGTCCTATTCATGATGTTGTTCATAACGTTCATGATTTATGATGAATAATATTATCCAGTGCACTTGTGCTTCTCCCTTCTCTGTGTCGGGACTGTAAGTACATTTTGATGACACATGTGCTTGGTAGTGCCCATGTGGAGTCATTTGCGTGCATAGTTTTATGTTCTATGCCTTGCTGTAAGGTGAACCAGTAGTAAACTGTTGGAGTCAGAGCGGTGTCTCATCGTATCCCACATCATGTCCAATACTCTGGTTTATGAACAAATACCTGCGAAGCTAATGACATCATCCCGGCTGCACTTTGTATTTAGTGCTAATTAGCTCAAATCTAAATAAGCTGGCGACCACAGTTAACATTACACCTGCTAAACATCAGCATGTTAACATTGTCATTGTGATCATTTAGTAGGGCGTGGCAGAAAACTCTTAGTCTTGTGAGTTTATTCTCAAAGCACTGCACTTAAATTTATTTTGTCTATTTTCTCACAATGTTCCCGTTCAGTGCTCTGTGTAGTGTTGTGGCTGCTTTGAAACAAATCACATTTTTTTCTGTTGTACTGTTGAGTGTAACTCTAAAATCGGTGTACAGTAACATTTATTACGATATAATTAATCATTATATACATAAATGCTGTCTCAACAGCCTCCCTGTTGCTGGCTTGGCAGCACCCGAACTACACGGAAAGCTAAAATGATTTCTCTTTGTTTGTTGGAGAAAGAGGAGAGGATGAAGAAAAGATTGCCTCACTGTCTCTGCTCTCTCATTGGCAGGCGGATAGTGAGAAGTCTTTCCACTTTAAATAGATTTCCTCTGATGGCAAGGCATGCCGGCCCGGGCTGAGAAGAACTGAGGCTGAAACTCTCTTTCTCTTTTTCGTTCTTTCTCTTTCTGCGATTCTTCCTCCCATCCGCCACTCTCTCGCCTCGCTCTCGCCTTTGTTGCGTTGGGGTGAGCAGGTTTGGCACGAGGTTTGATGGTGAAGCTGCCTACACGCTGGATGCTCACACTGGTGAAGATTGACAGGTAGGCAGAGAGACAGCACAGAGAGGATCATGGGTGTTCGGGACGATGGAGGGAGACTGGCAATTAAATGAGAAGTCAACAAATGTCTATAGCTGCCACTGCATCACTCGAGATGAGATGGTCCTTTTGCGAAGCCACGCCTTAAGGGCTTCTTCTTTGTCGATGTCCCTCTTTTTTCTATATGAAGTAGAAAACAGTCTCAAAACATTTACTAGTGTTCTACGTACTTTTTGTCATATTTGGAGATCCCTACAGTCTTGTCTACAACATTGTGCCGATACATCTGAACGAATCAAGTAACATCTCCCCATGTGCCATAACACCAGAGAGGTGTAAGAGCTGCAGTTTACACCTTGTAATTGGTGCTCAAGTGAATTCCAGCCCATGTATTAACACAGAAAATGAGACTTCTGCTCTCGAGCCAGACGCACAGGGAAACATTTTTGGTTCAAGGCAAATCAAGCTCTAGTGCTATCCAGCCATATATGCAAAGCAAACTGAGAAACATGGAATTCCTGATCACACAACTTTGAAAATGGTTGTGGTTTGGCAGGATGCTAAAGCATACATGACGCAACGCGAGCATCCCGGCTGCTTCTTTAAATAATTCCACATACACGTGCTGTAGTTTAGGGCTGCATTGCCCCTGGCAACGTTAATGCATTGCATGTCTTACTACATATCCGGAGGGAGAATACCCTTTTGGTGTTCTAACTAGATGGTATACCCTTCTCCCCCGTGCCTCCTTGTGCATTATTGAATGTCTTTTCTATGTGATCAGATCCATTTCTTGTTTCTCTGTAACATTCGCTGTCTTCCTCGGTGCTGTCAGGCACATTCTCAGTTCTTCCACTGCCTTCATTCTGTCCCATCCTTTGAGCCGCATCAGCTGTCAAAAGTCATCTTGTCATCATCACATCTTGTTGATTCTTAGTAACTTCTTTTGGGTCCCATTGCCTTCTGCTTCATTTATAAATACATACTCGATAATATCCTAAGGCACATCTAGTTTGTCATCTATATCTCCATTTAGTTGGTCCAACTCTCTTTGCAGATTCCCTCTGTTTGTCAGAATGTGTCTCTTCCTGTTTGTATTTCTTGTCCTTAGCTGCCCTCCAGACCCTGTTTCAGTTCTAATGCCTGCTTTAGTTACAGGAGTATTGATGGGCCATAAACTTTGGTTTATTACTCGTCTTGGGTCAGCTGACTTCTCAAGAAGTACAGATTGATGTCAGTATCGGTCTCAGCTATTGAATGTTTTTGCTCTCTGCCAGCCACAAGGGCATCTGCTGTTACATTCTTTCTCAAGTTTTCAGTAATGTGCTCTCCCCGTCTCTGCTCAATCTGTTTTAGCTCCTCTGCAAACCCATGGGATAGGCTTATCTTATCATAGCTTCATAGCTGTTTAGGCCCACCACCCTGTAATGGTAAGTAACATCTATGCAATTGTCTTCCCAAGCTCTGCTTATAGACGTTCCATACTTGTCAGCCACAGCGTATGCTTGAAGCAAACAAGATTGTACCAAGTGACATCTGACAACATCTAAATGCAAATGTTAGAAAAGGCAACAGTCAAAAGTGAGGTGAAAAGTCTGTCGAAAAAGTCTTCCAAATGGTTACTGTCTGGAAATTTTCAGACAGTCTCTCCTCAAAGGCATTGGTGTTACACTCTGGTGAAAGAGTAGGGGGGGGGTTGTGTGAGGAATGAATAAAAGACGGGTGGAGAGAGAATTTGATATTCTGCCTCACACCTTTACACACCTGGGCGATCACTGCACAAAGTGGCCATGAATGTCGACTGTAAAGTTGCAAAAACCAGATGCAGCCCTCCCAGTACCAACAGGGTTACAGGGGTCCATTCAATGTTGGCCTTGTACTGGTGCTCCTTCACGAAGCTCTATAGTCTTCTAAACATTTTATCTCTAATGTCCTAAAAACAGAAGGCAGCCTTTGAGAATGCTGGGTATACAAGATAAGACCCTGGTCCTGTCGGACAACATCGCACCTTTAGGTTCTGACCCTTGAGCCAGGAGTCACTGATTTTTCCGAGGAGAAAGTGTCTGCCTGATTGGTTCTTAGTGCGGCCATTGTCTTTTTGTTTGTGGCTCAAAGTCACAACACATAGACGCTTGGCTTGACAATCTTCTGTTTGCAAATGTAGACTGAACTGAACTGATTTTAAACATTAAGATCATGAGCAGTTTACCGGGGAACAGCGGTCACGGTCGGTTAAGTCTTCATCAGCAAATTAAGTTATAAAATCTTTAACTGATGCAGCCTGTGAGGGAACTTCAGAAGAATAATCTTCTTCATGACTTTCCAATTTGCTGCTTCATATCCATATTGGTTCTGTAATGTCTTAATAAAACCAATATGAGCATGCAGGGGAAACAACAGAGATTCAGTTTAACTGATAAAAGAGGCCAGCGATGTCTTCAGATTCCTGGAAAGAGCATTCGTGTACCGTTCCTTCCTGCTCTTGTCCTTCACTCGCCCATCCCCCCTCTTTCACTCCTCATCTCCATCCCAGCCTCCCCCATTTCTCTGATAATAATGCAGGCGAAGGTGTGCAGCAGCAGTGGGAGGAGGAATGTCGAGGTTTTTAACAGAACTGTGTGTATGTCACCTTCCATTTAGTAGCAGTGGTGTGTTTGTGTCCTTGTACTGTGCATCTCGCTTTCATATATTGCCCATGTATGGCATGGAGCCAGAGGAAAAACTGCCTGGCACTTCCTAGCACGCACCACTCTATACCCCCCCCCTCCTCCTATCGTCCCCACTCATTCTTTCACTGTCATATCTCTTCACTTGGTCAGAGCCTGGAAGTCCTCCTCACCCTCCGTGTGTAGCACAGGGATGGCGGGCTGTAAACTTTGCTCTCAGGATGTGTGCCTTTTTATGTATATTACGCTGCATTATTTCAAGCCAGAATGGACATGTGTCCCCTTGATTTACTGTAAATGATATTTCAGATGCATAGCTGTACATTCGTGTAAAGTAACCTGGGATTCTGTGTGTATATTCTTTCCACGTGTGGATACTCATTCTTCTTCTGTTGCGTCGTCCTCTTTTGCTGAATGCGTGATGAAATGCATCATGTAATAAAAAAAAATCAACCAACCCGCTGAGTTACAGAGGTTAACACAAGTGAAACACGGCTATTCAATTAAATGCTGCGTTCATGAAAAAAATCAATACACACAGAGCACATTTCACAGAGGTCGTCATGTGCAGCTACAGTACATGCTACTGTTACGACGGGATTGTGAAAGGTTTAACCTCTGCTTGTTGAACTAACCTATCGCCCTGCCTACATGTAAGAGGGTTTACTATCTTACTTTACCAATTCATTTTAAATGTTGCATCCAGACACAACCAGCCAGCCCAGAGTTAGTCTTCTTACTCAACGGGTGAAATTAAAGAGTACCTCATGTAGTCGCACAGAAATGACCTCAATAACTAACAGCACACTGATTCTGGATGAGCCTCAAACGTTAGGTTTGCAACTGAGATGTCACAACACTAATGATGGGCTTTTCTTCTACCGTTTACTAAATAGCTCTATTGTGCTCCAAGTGTGCCTGTGGGGCAGATTCTAAATATAATGCGAGTCTCAGTTGAGCTTTCTGTTTTCACATAAATAAACTCCTATTTCTACAAGCTTACATATTGCTTTGCACAGATCCCCAGATGTTGTGGTACAAATATAGTGCAGCAGCATCGTGTCTGTCCTCCACTTATCTCTATAATAGGATATCTGCATATGAAGGCAGAATCTGTAGGCAATGGGACAAGATTTTGGTACTGGATGTAATCTGGTTTCTGTTTGTTTTCCATATGTAGTCAGAGTAGAATTGACCAATCACGTTTGATTGGTGACCAGTTCATGTCTGACATCGATTCAGCGTTTTATTCATCTCTATGAACAGATTTACAATCCGGTCATAGATGTCGTCTCTAAAGTCTCTAGATTTTGCTACACTGGAACCCCCGAAATATTGTCCGTTGCCCCCGGAGGCTAAATCGTCATTGTACCGTTAGCCGCTGGGATCCGAGATGGGTCCTAGTGGAGCTGCTGGTCACATAAAGAAGTGAGGGATGGTAAGAGAGGACAGTATGCATATGAACCATTGAAAAGATCGTCTGTGTGTTTGGAAAGCTGATCTGCTTCAGCAGATCATGTCATTCACTGGCTGTAATTACTCCTCTGGCCTGTTAATCCCAGTGAACGTGAGGATTTGTGTACGCACACACACGCACACACACAGACACAGTTAGACAGGCAGAGAGTTTAAAATGAGCATGGATGAAATCTGCTCCGCCCAGATAACCTGGCCAGTTTTGTCCACATGTCTATAACTCCAACCTGCCACGTGCTCCGCTCAGCCTCGTCATCATCCACGTAATGAAGGCACACATACAGTAATCCTCACATGACACAGACACCCAGCGCTGTTTCACCTCTGTGCTTCCACCTTAACCTATTTTCCTTTAGGTCAATTTGTTTTGAAACCCAAATGGAAACCCTTTGCATCTGACATAAAAAGGATAATTCCAGTCTATTAAAAATGTAATGTGTGGACATACACTACAGGTTAATACTAATGCAGGGGACACATAACATACAGTATACAAGCATATACATACATTTTTCATGTAGTCATCCTCGTGTTTCATGTTTCGTGGCGACACCTTCTGCCTTTCTCCTGATTGACTATTGCTCTTTGTCCTGTTTAAAGATGCATTGGGGAGTTTTTTTGTAAACAAACAAAGTTACATCCAACGTTCACGATTTACTGTCATCGTACAATACAGGGTTGCACAACGAAATGCAGTTGTCGTCCCTTTTATGCTACACACAAAAAACTAAACAAAAACAGGAGGAGTAATGTAAACAACAGCAACCATGATACTGGGGAAGTCTCTGGGCAGATAATATGGCCGACATCTTAACATTTTTCATCAACTTTGACTGCGTTGGTTTGAGCACCAAGCATTACCAATACAAACATAAATTCCACCTCCCCACCAGAGTCCTGTGCTCGGTGTTGGCGCGGGAAACATGGTGCACAGTCCAGTGCAACCGATGGAGCCAGGCCTCTGCAAGATGTGGGCACAACACTCTCTGATCTCCCACTGCTGCGCCAGCCCGGGTCCTGTTCCATTAATTCCACTCTCCTGCCACCGGACATCAGCCAGGAGCAGGCTTGGTAGTGGATCAGCCTTAGGTCCAAAGCATAGCTCTAATGCCGGCTCTCTTCCCTCTCTTCCCCGGGCGGGTCACACCGCCCTCGGGGACACTCGGCCTGGCTGGGGGGTCGGTCACTGCATCGATCCACCCTGAGACATTTCCACACCTCTAGTTCATAATCCGAAAAGACATCATAGTGTCACATTTAAGTCTAGTTCAAGTAGAACAACTACTTAATATTAACTGTGTGTGTGTGTGTGTGTGTGTGTGCGTGCGTGCGTGCAAAGCCTGTGTTCTGCATGTTGACACTTTCTGCTCACTGAATTGTATTCCACAGCAACACACTAGACTAACACTAATGATTTGAGGCCCTCGGGGAAGGGGACGGCCAAAGGGTCATCCCAAGGCCTTGTTTCCCACCAGTCATCTGCCCCTGACTGGATTTCTCATGGCTGAACGGTCGGGTGGGGGGGGGTCTCTCCCACTTCTGGAGGACAAATTGTTCCACTGTTACTATTTTTAAAATCCATAATAACACAGCACAACAGAGACTTCCTCTCCACCAGCACACATCTGTGCCCTCGACGCTCCATTCAGGGCTCTGCTGGGTGTGTTAGTACTGTGTGGATGTGTGTGTATTGTGGATGTGTGTGTGTGTGTGTGTGTGTATTGTGAGGACCAGATTGATGGATCTTTACCCTTCAGACTCTGGTTCCAGAAAACAATAACGAGTTATGAGCTAATTTTCTGGGTGACCTCCTCAATTCTAGGTCTATTGATATGCACTGGGATGAGTCTGTTTTTGTATGTTTTCCTTGTACTGTTGTGGAAGCTCTCTGGATTATTGAACTATTTGACGATATGATAAAAGTTATCTACATATATTGTATGGTTTCCAGTGCACTGCGTCGTATTTTTTAAGTTTTTCATTTTATATTTATGCTGTTTTTGATTTATTCTGCGTATTGAAGTGAGACTTAATCCCTTCACTTGTAACATAAAATGGAACTTTATTTATTTATTTTTTTGTTCGGCCGTTTCTTGTTAAGGTAGTTAAACATAATTAGTTTTGTTGTTGGCTTTAGTGTTATTAGATGGTTGATTGCTTTGTTCCTGTGGTTAATTGTTTGGAATCACCTGTTTTATGGATATTTTTCTACTTACCTTCAATATTCAACAGAGATACAAACTGAATAATTCAGAAGCTAAATGTACTATTTACATTTTAATAGTTTTGGCTCCACAAACCATAAATGTAGACAGAACGCGTGAGCTGATTTTTGCTCCTTGGGCCAGATAACTTTGCAATAGAGATGAGGGAAATCCTCTGATTTGAGAATGTTTTTGTTGCTCCTCACTTCCTGAACTGGAGGATTGTGATCTGGATTGAAGCGTTAAGAGTGAAATTAGTGTTTCATTTAAAAAATGAGAGTAAGGGTTTAGGGAGTGAAAGAATTCAAGGGAATGTTCTCTCAAGTAGAGTGATATAAACACGCGGGGTCGGCTAATCAGGGTTCAGTTTGTTAAAGAGATCCTCTCACTCCTCGTGTGTGTGTGTGTGTGTGTGTCTGTGTGTGTGTCTGTGTGTGTGTGTGTCTGTGTGTGTCTGTGGGTGTGTCTGTGTGTGTGTGTGTGTGTGTGTGTGTGTGTGTGGCGTGCAGTGGGACCTGGAAATCCTCCCTTGTCAGCCTTATCATAAACTAGCTGATGCTCTCCGTGACGGACTGCAGGGAAATAAACCTGCAATTTTTCTCCTCCCCAAGAACGATGAACACCAGACATCAATATGTTTGGATCTTTTGATTTGGGATTAGTGGACTGCCTATGAGAAGGAGTGAGTTTTTTTATTGATATAGTTAAACCCAAGATGAGGCGAGCAAACAAATGTTTACTTCCCGTAGATGCTAGTAGGAAATGGAGAACAGTTTGCTAGGTGTCGACAACCAGGAAGTATGAAGCGGCGTGTTCCTCTCTCCTTGGAAGAAGAGCAGCTCTGGCTTTGAGTTAAACAAACTGTCTGTGTTGTGTAATGTACGGTAGATTTATATCTGCGTTTCAAATGTTTAGCTTGGACTAGCGTTGGCATTTCTAACTGCTACAACAACGAGCTTCAAACCAAAAGTACCAAAACCAGTGCTGCAACATCACACAGCACAATCGCCCATTGATAAAGTCCACAAGGATGATCCAGCATGATTCCTGTCCATGGAAATGATTTTGTCTCATACACTTTGTGAGTGATCGGAAACTTTGTGCAATGTAAGACAATCCAATAGGACAGCTCTCCAATAAAAGCTCCATTTACTCCCTTAAAACATTCAGTTGTTGACTCTAATTGTAATAGCATTGACGTATGATGTGCCATCTGTGGTGTCGAGCCGCATAACATTACATGGTTTTCCAGTGCATACACAGTATTCATGTCTTTGCATGTGCAACTATTTTTGATTTGGACCGTAACCGATTCCGATCACTGGGATTCTTATACTGTACACTGTTGATTTTGAGATTTCGCACAGCTATCAGGTGAAATGTCTTTTTTCTGGATGTACTAAGACATTATTTTTGTAGATTTTACAATAGTGTCATTTTACAGAGAGAACTAATGTCTTTATTTGAATATAATTATAGACTTATTAAGACGGGTTAGAGACGAGTCATTGGTCTTAATTTCCCCTGTTTCATGTGTTAATCATATTTTAGTAAGACAGCTCCCTCTTTTTACTATCTACAGTGTCGTGTAACGCACAACTATGGGACACTATTGTAGGAAGAGTAAGACGTATGAAATAATGCATCACATTATCAGTCCAGCTAATACCTTCATGACACTTATTTGTCCTACTGTGTCAAAGAGGTGTTGGTTCACTCTAGTCACTTCCAGGATGCAGTTTTACGGCTTTTATATTGGACATTTTGCATTGTGTTTTCATCTGTGCCGAACACGTTTCTCTGTATAGAAAAGCAACGTTTTCATAACAAAGACCTTGGGTGAAGAAGCCAGTCGGAGGTGGAGTTGGCATTCACATCAGCATGTAGTAAATCTGGAGCCTCCGGGCGAGGTTTACAGGATCAGCAGCTGCCCCTCTCACTGCAGCCATGTACGGGCAGCAGCTCGTTCGCTGTCCAGCAAAGGAAATGATGCAGTCGAGAAACAAGAGAGTATGACATGAGAGGAATTCAGGCAGGACTGACGGATGTTTATGAAGCTGTGCAGTGTTACTATACCCAAGCCCCTAATACACTATTAATCACTAATTTGATGCTGCGCTCACCGTTGGGTTTAACATCCTCTGATATATCCTTGTAAACCTGCTGTACGATTTACTTTAGCGTCTATGGACCGGCAATATTTCTGGTCCCCGTTCGATGTTTGTTTCTAAGTTTTGTAGGGTAAAGTCCGTCAGAAATCAGAAGGAGACTCTTAATGAGGCAGGAAATGCTGACACAAATGCTTCTCCGCATTCTGTTATCGGCAGAAAATGAGGCCATCTCTCTGTCTTCACACTACCACCCAAGATTTTCTTTATCGTATGTTATTGTCAGCATTTTCATGGCGCGCCTGCTGCGTCAGTGCCCTCTTCTACAGAACGAATGGTTATCCATCTTTTTTAAAAACATATTTTTTTATTATTATTCAATCATAATCTGACCTTTGCAGCTGTGTTTCTACATCTTTGGCTCAGAGAAGCAACCATAGGGGATCCAGAGTTTGTCTTGGCCTCAGTCTCTGAATCATGGGCTGAATATAAAAGCTTAATATAACCCCCACCCCACAAAAAAAACACAAAAAAAAAAACAGGACGTGATCAATATTTCTGAGGGCCGATACGATTTTCCAGTTTCAATAGTTTTTAGTTTTTGCCAATATTCAAAACTTCTGCCTGTGCATATGAGATTTAGTTTATTAAATTAGACGTGTCATAGTTTGAGGAGACTGTCTTTACCAGGGAAATGACCACACTGGTTATTTGTTTAAATTCTTCCAATGAGTTGTATTGTAATTTTCTTGCAAAGCCTCTTGAGGATGCACAAATAATGACCGTCCTCTCTCTGTTGGCAAGTGTGTCGTGTGATGCAGCGGCTTGGAGCCCGAGACAATAAAGTATATGTTATCTTAAAAGGCTTCCTCAGTTCTCACTGACTGACTGCTGGGGCATTTAACCTCTGCAGGGTCCTTCCCTCATCACAGTGGTTGCGTTCACATGTGGGTCTTTAGTCTACCTGACTGTCATGAGACCGCCATTAGAGTCCCATATGTCACGGTGGGAATGGGACTAAGAGTGGGGAGGAATGTCATGATGGCTGATAAATTGTTTCTTAAGCTTTTAGGGATGAATCCATGTTGTCAGCATCCTACAGTAAGTGGAAGCGTAGGCAGTTCCTGCGATCTGTTAGTGCTCTCCCTTTATATTTCCTCATCATTCAAAACTAGTTCATCCCAAACTGTGCAACAATATGTCTATGAAGATTTTCTTCTAGGTCATATGAAACTAGAGCTCAGATTCATATTTAATAAGAGGTTATTGACAGGCTAATGCATCACTTTGTGTACTAAAACCATATTATTTGTGTCATATTTGTTGTCTTGAAAGCCGAACGTTATATAAAGTTAACTCTGATTCAGTGGTCTGAATGCCTCCCTCTCATGTCTAAATAAAAGCCCCTCTGGCTGGGCTGAGTATAGACTGATGATGCTTTAAAAGCATAGAAGACACAGAAATGTCCCCCATTATGTGACTCTTTTATCTGTGTTCTTCTGTGACAAATGAATGGCACTTACTATTCTGCAGTTCACGGACCTTTAAGGTTTGACAAAGTATTCGCCTTCAGAATAACTTTCCCCTCTTTTATTTTCAGACTATTCCAAAGACTAGGAGCACAGTGTTAATTTCTCTTTTCCATTGTCAATTTCACTGACAACGGTAAGCGTTTAGCATTGAGACCACATGATGTATACTTTCCTCCAGTAGCCTCATACCTGTCAACACAGCAGAGAGTGTGTGTGTGTGTGTGTGTGTGTGTGTGCGTTTTCTCTCCTCACTCCTGCCTCTGTCATCTCCCCTCAGGCCTGGCTGGCTGAAATCTTCCAAACACAAATCACTCCTTGAATTTCAATAAGAACCGCTGGGATACATTCAGTCGGGCTTCTGTACTGCACCATATGGTAACAGAGCGGCAGCAATGAAGCCAGATGAGATCACAGTGGTGTGTGTATGAGGCTCCATTACGAAAAGTAATTTTGGTGCAGATCAATACACGCAGAGGAACGGGTGCCTGTTCTGGCCACATTGATTCCCCCTCTGTCTGATGTGACCAGCCACAACAGACAACCTATTATCTGTCCTCCCGCCAGCCGGACAACCGCCCCAAAAAACACAATGAATAAGCTCCAGCCCTCTCCAGGCACCATGGCCGAGTCTTTAAGTTTCTGCAGTATTACCATCCGGATGACAAAATTCCTAGAGCAACACATTGTGAAAATGATGCCGTTGTGTTCAGTGACAAATTAGCGTGCGGTGTTATGCATGTCTGCTTTCAGCCAGACTACAGTGTGGAGACATTAATCATACTGCCTGTGTTCCTTTGCACCCAATTGACACCATTTGCATCAAAACAGTGCATCCCTTCTTCTTAAGGGCAACCCACACCACCAGCGTTTTTGGAAGTCTTTGTGGACTGTTGTTGCTCTCCATTTCACACAAGAGATGGGCTGTCAATTGTTCAAAATTTCACATTTTTACAAAAATCCAAAAACCAAAAACCACACTAGAGGCTGCTGTGACGTCAAGGTTGTTTTCTTTTTCATCGTGACTGTGATTGTCCCCTCAGTACTGTGCCTGAACCTCAACAGACCATAACCATAAAAGAGACGGATAATGTATGAATACTTTTTGTAATGGTCATTTGTAGCAGTTGTAGCAAGAAAAACGATGTGCATATTAATAAAAATTGGATTTTCATTGATATTGTTTTTGACAGAACTTATGCGCAGTGTGTCCCATCAACATGGTTCCTGTACCCCCCCCCCCCAACTCTATCCATTACTATATCTGTGGTGCTTTGATAACCTTTGGACGTACGGGTGGAACATCCAAATCATTTCAAACAATTGCTGCAATTTCTACTAGTCCAGCCTATTGTATCCAAAAGTGTGTGTCTGTGTGTGTGTGTGTGTGTGTGTGTGTGTGTGGACATTGTGTGATCCCAGCCTCATCATTAATTCAGCATCTCCTCCAACTGTTGCAGGATTCAGGAATGTACATGGACTTTAGAAAAGCTTCCCTGCAGCAGCACGGCTGGTAAAGGTTGAGGCTTTTGGTCTTGAAGGCAGAAATGCAGGATGGCAGTTCTGCAATGATATTTACTAATTATGCTACAACACCTGGCTTCCACTGATGATATTATTTTAACTTGCTACTGAAGGATCCTGCAGTGACAGAATTAGCCAGCTGTTTACTATAATTCTACAGCGGCTCTCCCCTAGTTTTGTCTGTTGTTGGTATTCATTCAGTCTCTTGTCCAGGGTCCTTGCTGTATCACTGATGGTGTGAAGCCACAGCGGTCACATGTGGTATCATGATAATGTCATACAGCACTCGCCTCTCTGGGGGGGTTCTGTCTTTAGGGTGTACCAGCAGAGATCTTAAGTTGTTGGATGGTGTGACTCGGGTTAGATGTTCTGACAGTCCAGCCATGTAAGGGAGTCCCACTGGAAGTGTTCTGGTGTCTCCTGTTGTTTCAGCAGTGTCTGTCCTGGTCTGAAGTAGGGGTATGATCCTCATCACCCTCCCCTCCTCACTGATAAGATGCTGTGCTCTCTGTAGGAGGGTCGTCTCCACTGATCTGTCGTGCTGGTTATAGACGGTGTAAATTGGCATTCCGGCCGTGTGAGTTGGTTTTCTGTACACTGGCCTTCATCTGTAAAGGTATTTATGCTATGTCACTGAGTTTTTTTTATTTCCACTGAGAAGCTGCAGAACAGAAGGTCGTTTCTCAAGCTACCTTCTGTGTGGCTATATGTGTGTTACTGAGAAAGTAACTTTGATAGGTGACGCTTCCTTTTAACGAATGCACACTGTTGAGAAGCTCTCCAAGGTCACCCTGAAGGATCCAGTGAAGGTTTCTATGTGTGCGAGGATTTTGCTGCAAAGCCTCGCTTTATTTCTTTCCTCCGTCTGTACACAGTTGCTCTACCTGCTGACTCTCCCGGCACACACATTCATCACAGTTTCACACCTAATGAAAATGTGCTGCATTTCAGCCACCTTATTTTCCAATTCCAAACGCTGACTTGCTCTGCCACTTGTACGGTTTTATACCAAGGCACATGGAAGGCCAAGTCGCGGAAAAATAGATTTTTATAATTGGATTTTTGTCCACATTAGCACAGGTGGGTTTTAGTGCACAGCAGTGTCCCAGTGGAGAGCTGAACTTTAAAAAAAATCCTCACCCCCATCCATTATCTGAGGCCTGAGATTAAAACCCTGAGGTATCAAAGAAAGACTCTTCTTCCCCTTTTCCTCGAAGAGCATCTCTGTCTCTGTCTCTCTCTCTCTCTCTCTCTCTCTGTCTCTGTCTCTCTCTCTCTCCCTCTCTCTCCCTCTGTCTCCCTCTCTCTCTCT
>CALSCE010009814.1:5655071-5669381 GCA_943593645.1 Bovichtus variegatus
CATAAACATGCAATCGTTGGCCTGTTTTCTGAAAAGACCACTGTGATCTATGATGCAACATTGCCACAGCTGTTTTGCTGCTCCTGTCTGAAACAGCAACACTGGGGATTGGGACTGTTCCCAGGATGACTCTACATATGCAGTGTGTGCCAGACTACACTGATAAGTAAGCCCATATCCCATAGCCTGTTTTTACTTTAGAAAAGCAAAGTGCAAAATAGGAAAAGGTGTTTAGAGGTGTTGAACATTTGGACTGAGCCAAGCTAGCTTTTTCCTCCTGGTTACAGTATTTATGCTAAGCTAGGCTAACCACGTCCTGACTCTAGCAGCTTTACACGCAGACATAAACTTGGTATCGGTCTTCTTCTCTTCTCCACTGCATGTGCACATTTTCAACTATTCCATTTAACAAACTACCATGTTTGTGTTCATGCGAATCAAGGAAAATGTCACCCAGAGGAAAAGTGTGGCTCATTGCTGCCTTTTTTAGTAGTTTTTGGAGCTCTATGGCACAGAGGAATATGATATACAGTACCAGAGTTTGGAATAAACACACACAACTTGTTGGGATACATTGTTGGTTTGGCTCTGCAAACAGGAATTGTTGACAGACTTATCTTCCGAGGTACAGTCCAAAAAGTTTTAAAAAAGTACTTTATTCTAATAGCCTCGTGAGCTCCCCACCCACCCCCCCTCTCCCTCCGTCCCCCTCGTCCCAAACCTTTGAGGGCAGCCAGTTGTACGAGGCTGTCCAGTCACGCGCTGCTAGTAGACACGTGCCACACACACATCTAATGGAAATGCAAGCATTACGCTTGAACTCCTCGCCCGAACACACACACACACACACACACACACACACACACACACACTCGCAGCAGTATTGAATGTTTTCCATGCAGGCAAATTTGATTCACGAATATGGCTGACCCACATCCAGAGGCTCAGGGTGATTAAATGCTACAGTCCGAACACACACTACCACGCTTTGCCTCAGCTTCCTAGGGTTACACACTAACACACACAAAAGCCATTTAAATCATTGTTCTGTTCTGTGATCCCATCAGCATCCCAGTGAAAACCCGCGCACACACACGTACACACATTTCTCAAGGACAGGCTGACCAGCCAAGCGAGATGCAAACAGTGAACAGTAGAGTTTAGTTCTGCCTCCCTGCTGTGAGTGGCATGGCGGCCTGTATGAGGCTGCGGCTGTTCAATAGGTGACACTGATTGCTTTTGTTCGCTCTGAGGATGATAGAACAGTCTTCTCTCGTCACTGTTACGTGCCGCACCATGTTTCTCGGTTTTCTATTCATCCGATTGTTTTGGTTGTCCCATCTACATGGCAGGACATTACTGAGTGAATAACAATGAGAAATATTATATTAAAACAAGATCACCCAGCAGTACCTTTTTAGATGTGAAAATAATGTTTTAATCAGGTCTGTATGGAAAGCGAATGAGAATATTTCTTTCTTCAAGCACATCGGACTAGAGCGAATGTCATTCTCTGAAAATGTTCATTAGTTTGAATTAGTAAGAAACGACTACAAAGTCTTTAATTTATGTAATAGCTATGTGAATATGAGGATTGGGAAAGATAGAGAGGGGGAAAAGACATGTCCAAGTCAGGAAAAGTGAACAACTGTGCTCAGCCTCTAAAAGCCTTACCAGGTAATTGCATCGTTTTGTTGTGATAGAAATTGTGGCTTAATTTACTTCTTGATCTTTTGAAGTGTGTCAATTCAGCAACGGTCCAACGGTCTCTTATTTTAGGGATTTTGCTCCACAAAAGTACAATAAAGTACAATATCAACAATGGCATGTTCTGCAGCATAGGCTTATCTAGTGTAGCTGTGTATCAACATCTAGTTGACCTTGAGTGTGAGATTTGAGCACACACTGAGTGCTGGTTTGTCTCTGAGCATACACTGAAGCTGTGTGCATTCTACTTGATGTGAGCTTGGAGGAACGCGTGTACACAATCTTGCACTTTTATTCTATTGCAAGTGTTCACCTTATTTCAGTGAAGAGGGTTCAGCCATTCTGCCTCTGCTGTTTGAGAGCTCCCAGTGTAAAGCAGTGCTTTGTTGGAGAATTCATATTGTGTCCCTGCTTTCACCCCTCCGTACTGCTGTAAGCCAGGCTGCAGGAGCTCTGTGCACAGGAATAAAGGCCAGTCGATACCTGGAGCTCCTCCATCTCTCTACAGCATCACACACCACCGGTCAGGGTGTCCTACACTGCCCCCATGAGGGCAGAACCTGCAACTTCCACAGTCCAAATTAAGGCGGTGTTACGTTACATAGTGTTATATGATGTGTAAGATGCTGGCGTATGTATTCACAAGAGGTAAATACCTTGTGTAAATTTTTTTTAAAAAAAGCCTCCTGCTTACTTTTAATACACCACTCCGAAACTGCATTTCATTGTGCATTCTGTAATCGCTCTCTTCTATCATATCAGTCTCTCTCCGTCTCCACGGTGATTTGTCACCGCAGATGCATCCTCCCTGGCAACAGCTGTAGGCGAGACAGCCGAGGGTGACGCTTATATGAGGTGTGACAGCAAGTGTATTTTTAGCTCATCAGCCAGGTAGCCACAAACGCTTCCGAGGATCTTTCTGAGAAAAACAAGAGTCCTTTGTTCAAACCTCATATCAGCATGGAGTGAGGCTGCTGATGGGGGAGTTCCACAAAGTCTTTAGGATAATGTCACAGTTAATGACAAATGTAAGCTATACATTTGTAACTGTAACTTGTTATAATAATTTGAATAGGAAAACAGTTTCAGCCTAGAAGTAAGGAACTTAAAATGGCATTTGTTGGTAATTTTTATAATTAATTGCCCGTACCAACCGAACTCTGTCAGTCTGCATTATAACTGTTTTATAACTTGCTTTATTGGAATGTAGCCAAACTACAGTTTCCCAAATGATTTAAAAGCCGTCCTGGTCGATGCTGCCATGCCAGGCTGCTCACTCCTTGGCAGTTTCACGGGGAAGGTTGCAGGTCTAATGACGCCGCAAGGACTTATTTCCAATGACGATTGTCTGTTTAAAAGAACGAGAATATTTGAGAAAATAAATGCTGGTTTTCTACTTTTTAAAAAGAAAAACTATTTAGGAATCATTGCTATTGAGGAATCTGCCCGATTTTAAAGCACTGTCCAGCTGCAAAGGGGATGTCAGAGCTTTTGTTCAAAGTTTATCCGCTCTGGTTATTTAGTGGCACAGTAACATGCAGTCCTTGGGGAGTCTACCCAGAGCTCAGACATTCACTGTGTAACACTTTCTGTCCCATATTACTGGGACTCAGGCAGGATTTCTCCTCCTCAATATTACATGTATGTGTATGGCATTGAACCCCTTCCTGCTTTTTTATATATTGATTTGCTCTGGTGAAGAATATCAACCGGTCAACCCCCCCACAGTTTTAGGCTGGATCATAAACTCAACACATTTGTTAGTCAGTTAATCGCACTAATCTAATGTCTTTGTCCCCCTCCTGTCCTCCCCTTCCCTCCCTGTCTCAGCGGTGGTTGTTCCTGACGGGGCGTCAGAGAGGGCGGGGCTTGGGGACGAGCTGGGCAGCGAAGAGGATCTGCTGTATGAAGAGTTTCGCAGTTCTGGACATCGTTTTGGACACCCGGGAGGAGGCGGTGGAGAGCAGCTGGCCATCAATGAGGTAGGCAATGTGGAGATGTGGTCTCTACCACCAAATGATGGATTTCACCAGGGTCATGGTTAGAAGCACCTTGACTGGCACAGAAGAACTTAGGTTAAAGAGCAAAGAAGAAACTATATGTAGAATTATTATGTGGTGGATCGTCCTTAAAATGATTCTGATGGCATAATATTTGCGTGTGCCACGGTGTCTTTTGTTGTTTCTACCACTGGGGGGGGGCCCATAGTAGAAACTTTTTAACAGTGGCTTTAAAAAGAGTTAATGTTTAGGTTTAAACTGTGGTCAAGATATATATACAAACTAAAATGATTGCTTTTTAGGTGAAGGTGTCCTCACACTAAATGCAGCAACAAATTGCAGTATAACATCTCTGCCATCGTTTAAGAATGAGTTTCCAACGCATCGCCCATGTCCTCTGTTATTGGGGTTGACTTCAGCCTCCCTCGATGCCTTCGTCCGGCTGGTTGTCAGAGTTTACGAGGAATAAAAAGAAAATGGTTCAAACCTTATCCACCTCTTTCAACTGTAGCCATATTCAAATGACAGCCTGTCCAGTGTTAAACATACTTAATCTCATATAAACCAGTTTGTCATTAAACCACCACTATCCTTCTTTGGAATAGATTTATTTTAAAACACCAGTTTCAGGGTTACTCTTAGCTGACAGAAAATGCAAATGCAGTAGCAAGTGAAACGGAGCTCGGCCTCAGCAAAGGACTAGAAATGTCTCCTTTTACCTCTCTGCTAAGAATGGTGGCGAAAAAACAAGCTTGGAGGTTGCTGGGTTATTTGGTTGTCATGGATACCTGCTCTGGATTCTGCTGTTGCACAAGCTCAGCAAAATGTGATTTACTCAGTTGATGCATGCACTCGAACAGCACCTCCGTGAAGCGGCGTAATTAAAAAAAAAAAAAGCCTCACTGTGTGATTCTTGATCAAGCAAGGGCGTAATTACCACTGGGGACTTTTCACAGTCCTGTTGTTGTGTCCCTCACTTTTATAGTTTCAGGTTCAGTTTCTCCCTGGACACTTATTCTTCCTGTTCTTTCAGCCAGAGCAGGCAGCTGTCTGCACGTGTCGTTGTAATGTAATACTAATGTTGCTCACTTCGATCAATTTTGCCAGAGATCAATTTCAGACTTCAGATGGAGATGGAAGCGAACATATTATCACCAGCCCAGTCTTGATTTAGTGATTTTAAAACATTGCATTTGGGTTGGTTGATGGCGACAGATTGACTTCCAATCAAAATGGATATCCAGGCAACTAGCTGCACGTAGCCTATGCATCTTCTTCTCCCTGAGTATTAGACGGACCAGCGTTTTGCTGCCATCCTGTGGGTCACTGATGTCTTTAATCTGGGAACATAAGGAGTTAAAATATGTGCGTCAACAAAAAATGGTGCTGTGTGTTTTCTGGACTGTCTTCTTCGCTGCTCAGAAGAGCAAGACTCAGATAATGGAGACTCAAAGGTTTGGTGAAATGTGAGATGGCTGTGATGAGATCTGGCTGCTGTGTGTGTCTGTATGTTGTTTATGTGTGCTTGTTCTCCGGTTATAGCTTCTACGCTGTGAAGATCTTCTTTTCCCTTTTATATATATATCATAGTATATACTTGGCTTTTTGGTTGGACAGAACTGACAATTTGAATACACCGTCTCTGGCTCTGGGAGATTATAATGGGCATTTTTTCATTATTTTCTGACATTCATCGTTCAGTGTCTTGTAGTATTGGCTTAATATTGAAATGAAGGAGAATATCATGTTGTAGGTTTGTTGTGGTTATTCCACCTGCATATTGATGATGGGTCAAGGGAGAAGTGAAAACAGGAAACCAGGGGAAATAAAGGCTCACTGATTTACGTAAGTTAGTTGCTGCATGCTAATTAACGAAAACACAGGTAGAATAATCATGGAAAATGATACTGCTAATACCCTATAATAGCTTTACACTCAGGGTGATGTGATTAGAGGGGCATTAAGGGAAATGAGCTACAGCAATGTATGGGAAATCCAGTGTCAATTCACCGACACAAATGCTACGTGGCGTATGTGGCATGGCTCGAAGACAGCGACGCGTCCCTCCCGGTGGCACTGAATGATATCTACAGAATGCACAGTTCGAAGCCATGAATGACAGACGACCAGGTGCTCTGTCTGTCCAAAGCACATTATGCAAGGCTGCTGGACCCAACGGTGTGTGATGGGAGTGTGAAGACCTGCAGAAAGATGTGCTCCCTAATATCTTCAACATCACCCTGAGCAAGGTGGTCGACCCTTCATACTTCAAACCGCCATTATCATCCCAATGTCAAAAAAGTCTACGCTGTCTTTTTGCCTCAATGACCGCCCTGTAGCACTCGCACCAATCACAGTGAAGTGTTTCAAGGAGCTAGTCATGGGCCACATCAAATCATCAAGTCCTCCACCTCACTTGACCCCCTCCAGTATGCATATCGCCTGCACAGGTCCACAGGCAATGCCGTTTCCTCTGCCCTCCACCTAGCCCTGTCACACCTAGATGACAAGTAAACCCAAGTCAGAATGCTGTTCATTGATTTCAGTTCAGCAATCAGCTCAATCATTGAGGGCCATCCTGGGTCTGAACACCTCCCTTTGTAACTGGATCCTGGACTGTCTCACAGAGAGACCCTAGACCCTACACACCTCCGCAGCAACCACACTCGGCACTGGCGCCCCCCAGGGATGTGTCCACACTGCCCACCACCCTCTTGCCGTGAACAGATCTTGCATGGAGCAAGTAAAGAGCGCCAACTTTCTTGGTGTGTACATTGATGATGACCTCGACTGGTCATGCAACTGCACCCCCCTCACCAAGAAGGCACAACAGCTTCTCCCACCCATCCTGTCCACTTACCACAGAGAAACCATAGATAGTGTCCTGACCGGCTGCATCACTCTCTGGAGTGGGAACTGCAACAATTCCAACCGCAAGTGTTTACAGAGGAAAGTGAAGTCATCATTGGGAGTCCATCATTGGGATCTCTCTTCCCTCGAGGGACCACAGTAGGGCATGAGGACTGATGCCTAAAGAGGAGCCAGTTCACCTACTGGGCACTGCCATGGTGCCCTTGAGCAAGGGTCCGAACCCCTGACTTCTTAGAGTGAAGACTATGTGGCAGCCCCATTACCCTGATATTGCCCCACTAACACATGTCTATAGGTTATGTGTGCGTAATGAATATGAATGTTGCATCATTCATTCTTTTTGTACTGCACTGTACCCTAATGGATGACAATAAAGCTTCTCTCAGCTCTCTCTCTCTCTCTCTCTCTATAATTGACTTTGTATCTATTATTTTTCTTCTTTTGTCACTACTACTCAAATTTCATATGAATTTGTTATTTGCTAGATCAATATAATGTGTATAATGTGAATGCAGCAAATAGCACTCAACCTTAAACCCCAACCCACACACACACACTCTCCCTTGAGATCCGTCCATTATTCTGCATGGCCTCCACTGTTCCCCTCCCTCTCTCGCTCTCATCCCAACACCCCACCCCCCACCCAGACAGGGGTTGCTATGGCCCTGCCTCAACTACTCTGGTATCCAGGATACGGTGACACACTCTGCATCCTGATTGGCTGCCAGTTATGCAAGGGTGGGCACACAAAAAAGGAAGGGAAGGAAGGGGAAAAAAAGAAAAGAGGTTGATCCTGGTTGTTAGATGGATGTCTGAGGCAGCACAGCTCCAGGCAGAGCACCGAGCACCATTTTAACAGGATCTCTTAACGGAGAGAAAACGTGGGCTGAGACGGAGGGATAGAAGAGAACAAAAAACAGACCGGAGGAAGAACAAATGGCCGGTTTGTTTAAGAAGTAGAAACGACTGAGCATATGTAGGCTAGAGTAAGAGAACAACGGCCTGGAAAACAAGGGGACAGAGGAAGGAAAAGGCAAGGAGGCATGAGCACGAACGGGAGAGATGCAGCATCCCGTCCTCCGTCTTTTATCCTGACATCCTGACCGAGAAAGAGAGAAGAGGAACCGTAAGGAAAAGAGAGACTAAACTGGTGGAATATAGAAAGGAGAAAGGCAGGGGAGGTGCCTGTTCTTCAAAAAGGAGAAAGGGAGTAAAGGAGGACTGGGGGTTGGGGAGGGGGGGGGCTGGGGTGCTCAGCACGTAACACACAAGTAGCTTCACAGCTCGCAGATTCACTCACACGCTGATACAGATAGGCACCCAGCCTCTTCTGGCAGGCCGGTGCAACGCTGGCCATCGGCAAAGTGGCAGGAGAACCAGAGGAGGTGACCGGCGGAGCAGAGCGGAGGAGGAAATCAGCACTAGAGAACAGCGACGGAGATAGCCGAGGAGGAGGACGAGGTGACGCGGTGTGGTGTGGTGGCTCGGCGCTGAGGGAGAGACGAAGGGGGAGGGGCAGCGGTGCTGAGGAGGAGGAAGAGGAGGAAGCCAGGGGACTGATGGCTCGCGGCAGCGGCTCGGGGAGGTGGAGCAGGCAGAGGTTGGGTTTCTTCACCACCATGCTGCGCTGCAACCTCCCCCCAGAGACCCAGAAGGTGGTGGTGTTCCTCATCATGATGCTGCTTATCGTCATCAACGTGGTGCTCATGTTCCTGCTGGCCTTCCAGTAGAACGCACACACAGACCAACACACACTCTCTCTCTCACACAGACACACACACACACACACACACAAACACATTCATTGTAGATGAAGGCAAAGACTAGATAAACTGAAACACAGACGGACCAGGGAGCAGAGGAGGACTGCCCTGTTGATGAGCGGGGCTGCTGGGATTGATGGGTGTCCAACATGGCAGAAGCAGAACACAGGTACAACCAGGGACGCGAGGGAAGATCATGTTGTGTGAGAATGGATGAATTGTGTACATTTGTGTCATCAGAAACATGTAAACAAGAGGAATGTGGTGTCCTATGAGCATAGGACTCTGTAACGGGTGGGTTCGTCAGAATTGTACAATATTCTCTCACTCATACCTCTAGTAACAACTATACATGCTGATGGTTTGATCCGTCCAGGGTTTGAGATATGTCTGTGATTTCAGTCTCCACCCCACTACAATGAAGGATAAGGCTTATGTTGTTCTGTGCTTTACTAATTGTCAACAAATTCCATAAAAAGACCCAAACCAACAATGAGTTAGTCCGTCTCTCAATACTTTCTGACTTCCCTAACCTGTGGCTCTCATCTGCCCATTGTCAAGTCAATATCGCTCAGTCATTTCCTTAAAGAGCTGGACACTGTAGTTTTTAACAAACTTGGTGTAGGAGTGAACATTTCGGGCAACATAAAGGTGTACGTGGGATGTGGCTCAAAATTGAATGGATTTTGCACAATGAAGCTCTATGGCACATAGGAAGTTAGTGAGATACATCTCTCCAGAAAAAAAAATGTCCTACGTTAGTGTAGATTACCTACAGGACACACTTTCATATGGACTATTTCTTTTCTATTTCTAAGCCACAGTGGTATAACAGAGGGCTTTTGGGTGATGTAACGCACTCTGTGGACACCCTGTTACAGCTCCTCAGCTCTTAGATAATCATGGCTGATTGTGTTCTGAACTGTGAACTGGTTCATTTGTGTGCGGATCTGACTTGCACATTTGATCATTGATTTAATGCCATTTATTATAATAAAATTTGAATGTAATGTAAAATATACTGAATTTACCATGTGAACCATCATAGTACCTCCCAAACATTTTGTACCCGCTTTTATCACCAAATAGCATTTATTTGTTTGTGTAGCTATTATCTTGAGATTTTACAGCATCTAAAATGTCCGTTGACCCTCTGCCATGGTGACTTGAAAAATGAGTTTACTTGTTATAATTGCTGTTATACTTGCTGCTTCTATACTCCAGCGACCGACTTGTTTGACTGCCCGGTGTCTTTTATTTTTCTTTTAACATGCACCAAAACCACGAACTTCTGACACTGGTATACGTTGTTCTAAATGAATTTGCAAAGATTACACTGCAGGTGTTGTAGCAAAAGCAACAGTTCTGACGGTGTATCGAAGGCCTAGTCCACACGTACACATGTATTTTATTAAACTTAGCTTTTTCTATGTGTTTCTGCCGTTCTTCCACACCCAAACGGAACTTTTGTAAAACTTTTGAAGATTTGTTTAGTCTTTGAAGTGTTGAAGTGTCGACAGGGAAAACCTTCATTTTTTTAAACATGTTTGGGGGCCTTTTGCCAAAACTGGCACCAAAGCCGGTAGAGAAAGTGAATATTGAATTCAGATTCATCAAATGGCCTGAAATATGGGATGTTTATGTTACTGTGTCTGTAGAAAACTGTTACCATTCAGCAGGTACGCTAATGGTATCCTATCAAATCGCTTACTGCGGCTTTAAAAAAAATAATGAAAATGAACCCAGTCACCTTTTTTTGCATTGGTAATTGGCTGCAGGGGAAACGCCACTGTGCTGCATGTTGTGGCAGTCTTCACCACTACCCCGTCTCACATCGGGAAACCTCGTCATACATTGTCAATTATTTATTTTGTTATGAAGAGCTTTTTGAGAGCATCACTTGAATACATCGGTTGGATTTACATGAGTAAAATGTGAAATAAACCAGCTGTTGCCATCCTCCACTTGGGACCCCGCATCATATTGTTTTCACTTTAATACCATTCGTGGCCTGACGAGGTGAAATTAACATAAATAGTCAGCAAAAGCAAGATAAATACAAGAATATTTGTATTGCTGTGGCATAGACTTCATGAAATAAAGAGTATTTTATTTCCACAGGTATAATAAAGGTCCTACATGTGTTTCTGAAGGTCTTGTCTGACCCTTAGGGCCCGACGAGACCCGTTTGTGCCCCACTCAGCTGCTCACATTGGGATCAGGGGGCACAGCTGCGTGTGTGTGTCTCTGTGTGTATCAGCCATTGCTGTTACCATAGTGACCCTTATTCATGCTCTATGAGCACTGTCATGATGCTTGACCTGTTTACAGAAAGCTGTATGCTTACTATCATAACATTTAATAAGAGGATTGTGTGCTGTCATGTAGTGAAGGAGGATTGTGGAGAGAAGGGCAGCAGAGAGGCAAGACGGTGTGGGTGTGTTGCCTAGCAACAGCCACGTCGTCTGTTTTTCTCATCGCCATGATGGATCAGTGGAGCCAGATCGCAGAAAGAAATAAAATAAAAACGACTTTGTCTTTAACAACACTAATGAGGTTATGTGAAAGACATCCAGACCTTCTCTTCTCTTACTGAAAGAGACGAGCCTGCTGAGAGGAGGTGCTGATGTGGGCCGGCAGGATTTGTGTCGTCTCTGCAGGAATGAGAGGCTGAGCAGCATAATGGATGGCCTCTGTAGAATCTGGGGCCATGTTGATGCAGTAAAACTGGCGGTGTTTACGAGGCGGTGTGAAATATGACCACTGCAGTGTCTTCATCAATAACACTGGCTCCATCTCCTTCTGGTCTCACTTCCTCCTCCCTTCTTCTGTAGCTCCGTCATAGTCCACTTTCACCTTAGCTTTTCATTGGTTTCTCATATTACAGTCCGACTTCACACAGCAATCAATGCCTGCTCTACTCTGCCCTGCTTGTTGGACATCAAAGCCTGCTGACAAAGTTGTGAGCCACAGAGTGACGTGTGTGTGCTGAATAATGGGCCTGCCTTTGAACCTCATGCCACTAACACAGACTTCACTGAACATACCTTTGCTGTGTCCCAAACCCATATTTAATACCAATTCTATCAAGTAAGCATTATCTACCAATGTTGAAAGAGCATTATCTTGGCAGTAAATGGGCTGGCTATGCATTGCATTGTGGGACAACAGTGTCCTTCAAAACCATCCTAAAAAATCCTAATGACCAAAAGAGAGTGGCATGGTAGTAATTATGTGATGGATTGTCATGGAAACGGGTTCAAACATTCATTGTATGACTTACAGTACAGCCATGACATTGCAGCCCTGTGACCCTTCTGTGGCGCTTCCTCTGCAGCTCATCAGCGATGGCAGCGTGGTGTATGCTGAGGCCCTCTGGGATCACGTCACCATGGACGACCAGGAGCTGGGCTTCAAGGCCGGTGATGTCATCGAAGTAGTGGATGCCACTAACAAGGAGTGGTGGTGGGGTCGCATAATGGACAGCGAGGGCTGGTTCCCTGCCAGCTTTGTACGGGTGAGACAAACTCTATTACACATTCAATTACCAGCCAGACGACATTTAATTGCACCGTTTGATTAATGCCTGCAGCTGCTAATATGAAGCCTCTACCGGTTATCAATACTTGCAAAATTAGGGCTCTGTGTCTTTTAGTGGATCCTCTATAGGACATGGCTTCTATAAACATGCTGTTATTGCACACAAGTAAGAAAAAAACCTGAGAGAGAAATGTCTTGACGGGAGTGAAGTTTATCAAAATGTGACAGTAGCTTGTGTCCTCCTCAGTTGCGTGTGAACCAGGATGAGCCCATGGAGGAGTATCTGGCCCACTTGGAGGAGGCTCAGGCTGGGGAGGAGAACCGGGCAGGTCTGGGCTTGTTGCTTGGACCCGGTTTACCCTGCAAAGAACAGATGAGGACCAACGTCATCAATGAGATCATGAGCACAGAGAGAGACTACATCAAGCACCTGAAAGACATCTGTGAGGTCTGGATCAGATAATGTGAAACATTTATGGTTATTCACTGTTACACACTGGCCCCAATAAACCCAACCCTTCACCATGACCGTGGGAAATCTGATAGGCTTCCAGATCTCAAAGTTGCAAGCTGAAGGTGGACTTAAAGAGTTTGTGTTGCTCACGGTAACTACCTGAGCTGCTGGAACTGCTGTTTGCCAGTATGAACACAACCCCGACTCCCTTGTTCTGTGAGATCTATGGTTTGTTTGTAAGTGTCTTTCCCCAGACCTTCAAACCACGAACAGATTTAGTATTCAAAGAAAAAGAGATTTGGTCAACAGTCTTAAGCTTTCTACATCAATTGAATGAGCTTTTCCAGCCAAAAATGTGGTTCTGTTGGCCACTTTCCCCAGAGTTTGTAATGCCAGATTCGCTCCCTTTGATTACTGTCTAACAAATCCTACGGAACAAAATGCCTGAGTATTTACTGTAGGACAATACTGCTCGAGCTTAGCTGGCTTAGTCTAGGTTTCGACGAAGGTTTTAAACTGACTATAAAATGTGTTATTGTATTTGTATTGTGTGTGATAGATGTTTGAATGTATTTATTCATATTTTGTGATGTCCTTTTTGTTTTTTATCGCTTATTGTTGAAAAAAGAAATCCTCAAAGTCCGTGCAGCACGTTCTGATCGTTTTTCTGTTTCCCCCTCAGGGTTACATCAAACAGTGCCGCAAGCGGACAGACATGTTCACTGAGGAGCAGCTTCGTACCATCTTTGGCAACATTGAAGAGATCTACCGATTCCAGAGGAAGTTCCTGAAAGGCCTGGAGAAGAAATTCAACAAGGAGCAGCCGCACCTCAGTGAGATCGGTTGCTGCTTCCTCGAACACGTAAGCGGAGTCTCAAAAGTCGAGCAAAACAAACTTGAATCCAGAGAACTTGCAGAACGCCTTTTTGAATTTCAGCTGTAGTACTTCAAAAATATGCCTATTATGAAAAAAATGGCCCACAAAAGTTAGTTTAAAAAATGTTTTGCTTTAATGTCAGAAGTCCTTCTTCCAGTAATGCATACTTTTTTACAATGGGTTAATCATTCTCCCCCAAATGGTTTTCTTGCTTCTAACCCTTTCTCTTGTTGTCTTCCATGTGTAGCAAACAGATTTCCAGATCTATTCCGAGTATTGCAACAACCACCCCAACGCCTGCGTCCAGCTCTCGAAGGTCATGAAGATCAACAAGTACGTGTTCTTCTTCGAGGCCTGCCGACTCCTGCAGAAGATGATCGACATCTCCTTGGATGGCTTCCTGCTCACCCCAGTTCAGAAGATCTGCAAGTACCCGCTGCAGCTGGCCGAGCTGCTCAAATACACCAACCCACAGCACAGGTGACTCTAAGTGTTCTGGTAGCTGGTCTGCTCCAGGAACTTTTTTGTAAGATTATAAATCACAACCTTTTTTTCATTTTTGTCTTGATTCAGATTCGGTTTTCATTAGTGACTGCACCCCCATGAAAGCATAGCGCATGTTATTTTATATTTTCTCAGTGTTAACACATTCCATTTCCTCCCCTGCCTGTGGCACTGTTTCTCCTGAGGGCGTTTAAAAACGGCACAAAAAAATGTAGTTTCATTTTTAAATGGCATCAGGATACATATCATGTTTGGTTATAAGAAAAATACAGAATATCATCCTACTTATTCTATAAGCTTCAGCTTTAGTCACCGACTCATGTCACTCTCTGATCTTTAGGGACTACAAAGATGTGGAGGCGGCCTTAAATGCCATGAAGAATGTGGCCAGGCTGATCAACGAGAGGAAACGACGCCTTGAGAACATCGACAAGATCGCCCAGTGGCAGAGCTCCATAGAGGACTGGGAGGTGTGGCAAGAAGCATCTCTGCTTCAAATGATGGATCACTTCGTACGGCAACGTGGCTGGGTAGCAACTTACAGCTATGTGTGTGTGTGTGTGTGTGTGTGTGTGTGTGTGTGTGTGTGTGTGT
>CALSCE010009814.1:5669391-5724590 GCA_943593645.1 Bovichtus variegatus
GTGTGTGTGTGTGTGTGTGTGTGTGTGTGTGTGTGTGTGTGTGTGTGCAGGGAGAAGACGTCCTCAGCAGGAGCTCTGATCTCGTGTTTTCAGGGGAGTTGAGCAAGTTGTCCCAGCCTCAGGCCAAGAGTCAACAGAGAATGTTTTTCCTCTTTGATCATCAGATGGTGTACTGCAAAAAGGTGACTCGGCATTTTTTACACTATTTTATGCTGATGACAGTATGAGCAAAGACTCGTCTTAGACTAGAGGGGAGGAAAAAGAGAACTTGTAGTATCTCTAACTTTAATCACCCCCCATGTGGAATAGGAAAAAAAAATAAATGTCATGGTATTACCAAAGGTTTTAGGCTATATTGCCTTTAACATTATTTAGCCTTCCTCTGTTTGTCCATACCTGTGGCAGGAGACACACCATTCACCAATCAGTCAGCCATGTTGGCTCTTGCTGACTCTGTGGATTACTTGTCATCCTTGTCATTGCAGGACCTCCTGCGGCGAGACATGCTGTACTACAAGGGTCGTATGGACATGGACCACATGGAGGTGATCGACGTGGAGGATGGCAAGGAGAAGGACTTCAACACCAGCGTGAAGAACGCCCTGAAGCTGCGCTCGCTGGCTGGTGACGAAATCCACCTGCTGTGTGCCAAGAAGCCGGAGCACAAACAGCGCTGGCTCCGAGCCTTCGCCGACGAGAGGATCCAGGTCCAGCACGACCGCGAGACAGGTCAGATATATGCACGGGTGTTGATGCTTAAAGAAAGCCCCTAAAGTGAAACACAAACCTGCTTCCTTCTCTGCCGTTTCCCTAAACATGTGCTCTACATCCTCCTTTCTTCTCCCTCCACTACATCCGCATTCATACTTAAATATCCTCACTATATGGTGCGTCAGGAACGGTGGGACTGCCAGCAGTAAATGGATTTCTGTGATGCTGATCCAAAGAATGGACGAGCAGAATATCAGCCAGACTTCTGTCCCGACTGTTTTTTCACATTTGCCTGTTGCCTGTTGGGTCATGGTGTTGGATTCACTTTTTTTGTGATCAAACAAAGTGAACGATTATCCGAAAACCTTCATAGCGATAGTCAAGTGTGGTTTAAGGACAGAGGCACATTTACGATTTGTGACACTGGGCTTTCAAAACAAAGTTGACTGGACTTGACTTCGTAGTGATAGTATTTCTTTTCCTCCTCCTCAGGATTCTCTCTCACGGAGGTCCAGAAGAAACAGGCCATGCTTAATGCCTGCAAAAGCCACCCAGCTGGGAAACCCAAAGGTACGCACCCAAGGGGTTCGGGGACAGATTGCACGAGCAGTTGCACATTCAGCACCTGAGTGTAGTCGCCTCAGTGTCGTGTTTGCATCGGTGCAGAGTTTACATCCTCTTGTTCATAAGTTGTATTTCCTTTTGTCGGGGAATATATGAGCCCTATGTCTCCGTGTTATATCAGTCTTAATATTAAGACATCCATGCCCTTTCTCCCTGGGGTCACCTCACTATGAATAATATACAAGCACAGATCTATAATGCATACAGAAGCACTGTTGTATTGAAATCGTATGTCACCAGGAACTGTATTCTTTAGGCATCTCAGAATCACAGTAAAGGTTTTACTTTGACTAAAAATACTCCTCCTCCCTCAGAGTTATTTATGAAAATTCCTACACACACTCTCTCGACAAGACCGTTGAAAATACATGTCGGCGTTCCAATCACTGTTCTTTGACTGATGTTAAGCTACCGTGCATAAAACTCGACACGGATGTTTCCAGAAACGCATTCCATTACCTCAAAAAAAAGAAGAAACCCCTTTTCCTGGTTGAAACGTATGCAGGAAGTGTTGGGTTCCACTGATGGTATCTTAACTGTGCTTGAAAAAAAAAAAAACTGCAAAGTAGAGGCAATTATTAAATGAAAACAAACAAAAGAGAAGCTCAGAGCGGCAGAGTTGATGCAGCTATACGGGTTTGGGTTAAGTCAACTTTACAAAAATAGCAGCTCTTGAATCTGTTTTTCTGTGTTTCTTCGATTGACAGTTAACCGTTTCCAGCAGTTTGTGAAAACGAGATAGACAGGACGGATACAAAGGGCCAACCTGAAAATGGCTAACATCAACACAATGTCTCGCTGAATAATGCAGTGCAAACGAAATGGCAACTCAATCTGATTATCAGGCTGAAGCATTTCAGCAGTTCGAGGGAAACGCTCCCCTTCTCTGGTAGCCTTTAATGTGTGACATATGCAGGAAGTGTTGAGTTTCACTATATAAAAGTCAGATCACTGTGAGAGGTTAAAGCCCCTGAGACGCTTGATAAATACAGATGTGCAGATACTTAGAGAGTATATAATAAATGCATGCTTCCTGTCACTTTTCCCAGCGGTGTATGATATCTCCTGTGACTGCTGTATGTGATGAAAGCTTCTGCTTATTTCCTCCTCAGCAGTGACCAGACCCTATTACGACTTCCTGCTGCGACAGAAACACCCCTCTCTCCCCACTGCTTTGCCCCAGCAGCAGGTCTTCATGCTGGCCGAGCCCAAGCGCAAAACCTCCACCTTCTGGCACAACATCGGCAGATTGACACCCTTCAAGAAGTAAAGGAGAAAAAAAAAGGAAAAGGAAAAGCTATGGGGAGAAAGAGAAGAGCTCTCTGCTCGTGCCTGAATAGACCCTTTTTAATTATCTCTTTTCTTTCCTACTCGTAACATTGCCCTAACTGACCATACTGATTTATTGTATAGATGAGGATGATTATGATGAAGAGGAGATTATTTTTTGAAAGCACTTTATAGGTTGGTTAACAATCAGACTTGAGAATGGTCTCCTGGAGACACGGAGTCAAACGGGGAGAGTGGACTCTTGCTTAACTTGCTACTACTACTACTACTACTACTACTACAACACCTTCAATCAAGCGCCGATTGGTACTAATACTACTACTGCTGTGAGCGAGCGTGGGACTCTGATTGTGCTGCCTCTGTGAAGACGTTGGCTGTCGACAAAATTGTGTCATTTATTTCCACTGTTGTATTGTTTTATGATTTCACAAATGCCAAGTGTTCACAGTGCCAGACGATTTGTTTTTATATTTGTTTGTTCTGTGTCTGTTTATGAAAAGAAAAAAAAAAAAAAAAAAAAAGAAAGGGAACATTGAGAGGGGGATAGTTTCCTGTGCTTTTCTCTGTGCAAATGTATAATTTCAGGAACATTTCAGCTGGGTTTTTAAAGTGTTTTGTGATCTCCATCCGACCATGATTTGATTCTGTACGTCTCTGGTGCACTTATGGTATTGTGCAAACACTTGATAAAAGTCATGAAATGCAAGAAGAAGAAGATTCAACTCGTCACAGATTAAGAGCTTTTTATTCAAACAAAAAGCAGCGACCCACAAACACCGGCGACACACATTCCTCGAGTCTGATCCTCGACTCCTCCTTATACCTACAATGTCAATGAAAGTTAATAGCCTGTTATTTTTTTCTTTCTTTTGTTTTTTTAAGTGCCATTTGAAGTGTGTCATGGATGACTTACAATGACATGCATGGATGTGATGAAAAAGTACTGTGAAGAATATTTTTTTATCTCTGAAGAACCCTGCTATATTTAACCAGATTCAGGAAGTGAGGTTTCATTTTGCTACTAGGCTGACAGCAACACACACACACACACACACCCACACACACACACACGCACAGACACACACGCACAGACACACACACACTCTCTCTCTCTGACGTTCTTTTATCTACCTTTACTTCTGATAGCCAGTATTCCTGCTCCATGTATCTGGTCTCCAGTATAATCTAATTTCAGATCAATGCAGCCCAGTGATATCACTCTGTAAGTGCATTCAGTGAAATGTGCTCCTTTCACCTTTATGTTGAAATGTTTTCGCTTCTGACGATATGGAATATTAAACATTCCTAAGTTGACAATTGTGACTGTCAGTTGTGGTGATTTATTATTTTTATTTCACACTGCTACAACACACACAGCAGACACTGTGAGGAAGTGTGGGCACATTGTGACGCTGCTCTGTCAGATCAGCTGCAGGTTTAACTTCCAGGTTAAACTGGCAGCTCTGATGATATTCAAGTGAGGTTTAAAGGCCCATACCAGTGTTTTTATTTATTTATTTATCTTTATTTAAGCTCCTAAACTACAAAACCTGTATTATTTGAAACGTTGCTAACAATTTCCAAAGCGCTCCAGATTTTTGGTCTTTGCATGTTTGGCCTATTTTTTTCAATTTTCATCTCACACAGTAGTCGGAAGGATTTAAGAGTGTAGCTCACTACCTTCTGATTGTTGTGCAACACCTCAAGCTGAAAAACAAGGGAGCCTCTTTATGAGTTCTTTATTAGAGGGACATCCTGGAAGCGTCGACCCGATGATACAATAGAATCAAAAATAGTCATAAATAGCTGCCTCGGTTTTATATAGTGTGCTCCCTTCAATAAAAACAAGGTAGCACAGTAGGCACAAGGCACCACAAATGTAATCTTTACCATCCTTTGACTGTGAAACTCACTGCACACAAAGACATCGCTTTCCCTGTCTCGCTGTCAGTCACGAGAGGCAACGTAGATTTACTGTAAATTAGAAGGAAAAAAAATGTGAACAAGGCGTCTTTTCATTTACAAACTAAATCCCCACAGAGGTGACATCTGTCTACCATCTCTGGAGACTCACCCCCCAGCTTCAGTCAGCTGCAGTGAATAACAGGAGGCTTCAAACACACCTGAGAAGTAGGGCAGTGGGATGACGCTTGACGACTCTTTGATACGAGTTGGATCTGAAGTGTACCATGCACTGCTTATCTCCTATTGATGAGCCAGTAATGGACTATACACAGAAAAACAATACTCAACATTTCTTTTATTTCTTACAAATCAATCATCGTATTTGTTTTTGTGCTACATCAGTCAAGTTTAAAACGGGCATGTGTAGATAACATCTGGTGAACAGAAATCTGCATATAAGCTTCTATAATGCGAAAGTTTTATGGCTTTCAGTCTGAATAACGCAGCTAATGGACTAGAGTTTCTCGCATAAATATTAAGATTTATTCAGACATCATCATCCGAAAAAGATCATACTCAACTTGCAAGTCTTCGGGAAAAGGAGCGACATGTCACTCAATCAGAACTCGGGTCCGATCTTTTTACTTGAAGTTCTAGAAATCCATATTCAGGAACACAATCCAATGGGATTTTTCCATTGGATTTTGGAGTATTGCAGAAAATAAATATGCAATTTTTTGGCCAAGATGCAACGTGAGCGGAAGCAACAGTCTTCTCTGTGTCTGGGCCTTTAGACCTGCAGCACTATATTGACATTACTCTCTGCCAACACGGTTGTGAAATATGTAAAAACATGTCCAGGAAGAGTAGAAAAAACACTTGCCTTCACATTAAGCAATAAATCTATGAAATAATGTGAATCTACATACATATCTACATAACACATACTATTTAAGTTGAATATTTTAGGTTAAGTGAAGACTTATTAGACTTAGACTAATTATCATTCTAGTCATTGTGTAAAAAAAGAAAAATGGGACAATATCAAGAATCTCAAGGCAAAAAACAATATACAAAATAAGCATTTGGGCACATATATATTTTGAAGGTTTACATGAAAATCTAACAATGCATTACTAAACTGCTAAATGCATTAAAAATTATTTTAAAATATTGCATTTGAGTTATGAGTGTGCTCAGACTTCATAACAACATAATGTTTTCATCTACATCTAAGTAGCCGGGTCTGTTTAAATGTTTCCATGTACAGACTTTTTACTTTTGCCATCTGCGCATCTGGGCATATTGAGCAGCGTAAGACTGCCTGCTGGTGTGCTGACCCTCTTCTATCTCTGATTCATAAATCTCCTCCTCTCCTTCATCATCATCTTCTCCTTCTTCTTCGTCCTCCTCTTCTTCTCCCTCTAGCTCTTCCTCCTTCTCCACACCTCTCTGGCGTTGTAAGGTTCTGCGTGACTGCAAATTAGACATTCGGCCTTCAGGACAGCCATTCGAAATTGATCAGAGCAAAACTGAAGTTTCTGTGTAAAAGAAGACATTAGTGCTCACCCTCCTCACTGTGTCTGGGTACTGGCTGTGTTGTTCTCTGGGGTTTTGGCCTGTGGTAGACACCAGTGTTGACCTGAAGCTGTGGCCTTTGGGGGAGGCCAGAGGAGGAGTAGGGTAGCGGCTCATGAGGGGGGAAGAGTAGTTGGTCAGAGTGGTGTCCAGGCGCCCAGCCAGAGAGTTAGACATCTTGATCCGTCCACTGAACAACTATGGAGTCATAAAGACAGGCTCATGTTTATTGCAAAAACAGCATGTGTGTCGTTATTACCTCCTGACAAAGCTTGTAACTGCAACTGGAGCTAAAATCTACTCTCACGCAATTCTTTAAGAACATTAGCTTACTCAGATACTTTCCACGTAAAATAAAAACAGACGAGGACGGCACGCAGGGCAGTCACTTAGTGAGATAAGTGAGCTCGACTACATTGCCAAGTGAACCCCTGGGATTTCCCTGCATTGGGCTGAATGTTCTTCAAAGTCACAATAATGGAAAAAGCTACATCTGCCTGAATTAGAAACATGAAGACAATGTCATGTTTCGGTGTGTTTATTGAAATACTTCCTCGAACATTCACACAGAAAGTGAACCCTTGCTTTTGGTCATTAGTTCAACCTTATTTCACAGCAGTTACCTCAACCAAACGTTTCCGGCACACATGATCCACGGGAAGGATGGAAGCAGGAGTTTTAGACAAACTCTACAGCCTGCTCATGCTTTTATCACGTGAGCAAAACCTCCACGACGAGGTCACAGTCCGAAATCCTTCACCCATCATCTACATTTACATCACTTTCTGTGTTTGATTTAACAGCTATCAGTATTAAAGTCTCTGTGTTGGTCTCCACCAACTCCTGAGAAAGAACATCAGGCTCTTATGCTGCTCCACTATGTTCACCAGCTAATCGCTAACATTGTCTGACTGCTGTTTGCTGTTGAGCTACATCAGTAATCTCGTATTGTTCTAAGTGTTATCAGCTGTGTCATTAGCGTAATCTACCTCCAGATCCTTTTGAGTGTCCATTTCTTCCAGGTTGTGGCACGTGTGTGCATAGATCTCCAGTGCTTTGGCATGGAAGAGCATCTCCACTGTGATGAAGTCTGTAAAAATCCTCTGCCAAAAAACAAAGCAGCGGTTGTTGTCAGGGGGACTTTTACCTGCTGGAGGTGGAAGTTTGTGTTCGGTGTGTGTGAGACTGACTTTGACGTCGTCCAGTTTCTGTCTCTGGAAGTCCGTGATGGTCTCCTCCAGTTCTCTGATGCTGCGCTGGGCATTGTTGGAAGCCTTCGAAGCATTTACTTCAGCCTGTCAATCAAACCACAATGCAGTACACAGAGCAGCTCAACGTCTGCATGAGCTGCTTGGAGGAATCAGAAAAGTGATGGTATTCATGAGATAATTATAAAATCATGTACGTTACCTGAGACTGAAAGGGCTTGTCAAGAAAATATTCTCAAGAGTAAGTTTTATATATATATATGTAACACATTTCAGTCAGTCAGATTTGGCCTCTCCACTAGAATATTAAACAACATGCTGTGGGCATTGAACAATGTTTGGCTGACTGACTGACTCATTGGTTGGTTATTGAGTCACCAAAACAAATTCTCATGAACGTGTGGTGATGAAAAGAGTCAAATGTCTGCGTGTGAAGGATACGATGCTCTGTCGATCGGCCGGGTTCCTCAGTCGGACCTTCTCCAGCTTCTGCACCTCCTTCAGCTCTCTGTTCAGATCCGTGCTGAGCTTCTTCAGATCCGCCTGAATGGTAGATGCACTGTCAGCTCACACAACTCACAAATCAAAGGCCACCAAGTCTTTTTCATGTTGTGTGTATACGTGTAACATTGTCTCTAGACAAAAGAAAGCACTGGTTTGATCAAATGCATAGCATGACGTCTGTATTCGTATACCTGCCCTTTAAGAATCCCCCCCTTGAATTGTATTGTTGGACCAGAAAATTATTTTCTTTTATTTTCTACATCTGTTATTCATTTTGAAGGGAGAGAGTAACAGTGTAACACAGGCTTCTACCCAGAGTATTGCATTGTGGTTTGTTTTTTTTGCACGACTGCTGGAGTCCATTTATAGTCTTCAGAGTTTGTCAGCCAAGTTTTAACCTACAAAAGCTTCTGGCGGCTCAGGTGACATGTTTTAATCTGTCGAGCTGCAAGAATTGCAGCTGTCACAGATGACGAGGAGCTGAAAAAGAAAGTGTCAGTCAATGCTAAGTGTCGGAGAAATCAGTTTGTGACTGATAGACAAGCTCTAGACAAAAAAGGCTTGAATGATGATGTATTCTCTAAGAAACGTTATCAGGACGAGTGTTTGTGTCTTTAACAATGTTTTCTATGGAAGCCCTTTCTAACATTACTGACACGTCTTTCTTTTGGCTAGAAATGATTTTAATCATATCAATGTACCTTGTGTTTAAAGTGCATGAAGAAATTAGGAAAACATGAATGCTTTTAATCCTCTTTAGTACATAGGAGAGCGTTGCACTTCAGCCTCTTGTGGCTGAAATGAGTATTACAACAACGAAAACGTGACAAAAATGACAAAATACATAAAATCACCTGGCATAACTTTCCTTTGACCTGTTTTCTCAGATGAAAAGAAATAGAAGTAACTTAGAAAACTGTTCCTTTTTTTTCCACCCGTCAAAAATGTTTTTTCCCTCATTTTTCAAGGATGGGTTATGTACTTTCCCCAAAACAGGCGTTGGAAAACGGGGAGTTAACTTACAACGAGGGTCGTCATATATTCAGGCTGATATTAGCTTCTTGCAGATATATCACAATTGGAGGCACACATCTGTAACTGAAACTCACCCTTTTATTTTTGACCACTTCTCCATAGGCCTTTAGAGGAGCCACAACTCTCGTCTCCAGTCTCTCTACCTGCAACAATGAAGCGTTCTTCATGACAACAACCATGTGACTTTGGTGACGAGAACATCGACTCATGCATAACCACTACCTGAGCCTGCCTGTAGTCCTGCACCATGGCCAGGTCTTCAGCCAGGTTTTTCAGTCCGATCTGGAGCTCGGGGTCCTCCCTGCTGGAGAAGTCGTAGAGCTGAGCCACCAGCAGGTCTGCCTTGTCTCTGAGCTTGGCTGTCTTCCTGGTGTAGGAGGCCAGCAGGGAGCAGATCTCACCCAGGTACTTCTCAGCGTCTTTCACCGTCTGCTCCATGCTCTTCACCTGGACATCCCTGCTGGGACAAATCAAGAGAACAAATGAGCAGTATGGTACCTTTTATGTTGTAAAATATTTGAAATAAACCTGGTAACCTTCTGGGCAAAGCTTGGAGAGGAGCTGCTGATAGCTCTCTGTATAATGTGACACATAAAAGCACTGACTCCTACCTGGAGACGAGGCTGCTCATGTTTGCTCTGTTGTCCGCTCTGTTGTTTGCCTCGGCTGATTCTCACCTGCACCAGGTAACAGAAAACTGTTGCCATGGAAATGCCCACAACAGATGGTGGGTAATAGCTGCAGTGGGGGTGTAACTGGTGCTTTGTGCCACACGAGGGCAGCAGAGCATTATCATGGCCATGTACTGGACCATATTAGAGGTCTTTCCGTCTCTCCCTATGGGGGATTATGTAAGAAGTGCTACATATTAGAAAGGAAAACATATATTTTCATAATTTCTGTGCATTCTTATACTCTTTATATATTATATTCTTATTCTCGTATACTGTACACGAGAAATGACAAGAAACACAGGGGTGTGCAGCTTGGAGAGCTGCCTGCAACATGTTTTTTTATACCAGTACTACCACTGGGGGGCGCCAAATATTACTATTATATATATATATATATATATATATATATATATATATTATAATATTAGAGTCATTGTAGGTGGAGACGCCTGCACCTTTAATGTCCACAGTAACTCATTGTAAGGAGAGAGGGAATGTACATTGATAATGTTATTGCATGAAACATTCAACATTGTTTTTTTCTCCTTCCAAGGAGGGACCAGTGGTGGAAATACTGAGATCCTTTACCTGAGTAAAAGTACCAATACGACAATGTCCTGCATTCAAAATGACATGTACTGTGACTTATTAGCAACATATACTTAAAGTAGCGATAGTAAGTATCACAGAAAAGTGGCCCCTGTTGGTGAAAGTTCAGTCCATTCTAATCTCTAATTCATTCAGTGAATGCTTTCAGATGAAAGACCCTGCGGCTGCAATGGATTCCACTTCCTCTGTTAGATAATATCTGGGAACAACTGAATATTTCTTAATAAGGGATTCAAAAATAAACGTGTCCAAACTCTTCTACTGGGAAAAATGTTGAAGTTTCTGTACATTTCGTATCAGATTGTCAGATCAGATGTCTATCATTACTCCAAGTATCTGAGGGAAAATGCATTTTTTAGAAGACAACTCACATATCTGATTTTCTTCCATGGCAAGTAAAGGCAGCAGAAGCCCTGCCTTCTGAGGGCCATCTGAACTTTCTGCATTCTCGTTGAAGACACGGCTAGCACAGCTGAGGTAAGGTAAGCCCAAACACTTTCATTTAGATGAGTTTAAAAAACACAAATGTCACACATTTTCTTTTATAGACTTATTGTACTATAAAGTTAACTTGTGTGCACAGGAGACAACATCCCTTTAAACTTAAACAACACCAGTATCACAACCTTTGTCTGTGTTCCCTCCAGGTCACTGCAGCTGGGAATAATATCAGAATAGTTAAAAAAAACAACAACATTCAAAATAAAGAGAATACAACTGATCTCTATTATATCTCCATTTCTGTCTTGCACAATAGATAATATATCACCATTGGATAACTTTAAAATGTATCTTACTTATGATTTGACATTTGGCTCCAAAACATTGTTGCATCATTTAATGTAGTTCCCTTAATAAGAGTTTATTCTGCATTCTAAAATAGGTTGAGTATTTCATTTGGTTCACTTTCTAGTGACCCACCTCTGATCTGTTAGTGTCTTGCTAGTTTTTTACCAAACGAAAACTAGACTTTCGGTTTCAGATGAAGCCGATTTGTTATCTCAGAGAGCCTGTTGGACTCTGTCTGATCTGTAGTCCCCTGATTAGGTTCTGGAGCTGGTGACAGTGTGTCAGCCTCTGTCGAGCTTCCTTCTACTGCCTGTACAAAAGATAATGTCAGCCAGTGAGTCAGCTGCATGTGGACACAGACTTCACAATAATCCTTGAAATATTCCACTTGAAGGCCACTTCCCTTTACTATGTGTAAATATTATGACATTATTCCTGTCTTCTCCAAGTCAACCTGTAACTCTACATTTGTTTCATCTGTTTTTGCTGTAACTGTCCTCGTGTTATTCCAATTATATATCGAACCATAGAATTGTTTTGCTATAGTTTTCCTTATGTCTTTGCAAGTATCATCTCTAATTTTGCAATCTTAAAAATGTAATTACACAATTCACAGGCCCGCTAGAGGGTGCTAGCTGTTGTTTCTCCGGTTGAGGACAGTCTCAGGGGAGAATAAATGTGGGGACTAAGTTTGGGGGAAGTGTGTATTTTCAGATTCAGTAGTATCTCCTCTCTCCTTTTTGCTTTAGGTACTAGCAATGTGGCGTTTATGCTTTCTGCTGGCACTGTGGACGTGCGGTGTAGACCCAGTGACAGGGTACAGTAATGGGAAGGTGAGTATTGCCTGTGGAGACATGGCGCCTCAGCATGGTCACCAGCCCAGCCCGGCCCCTCCTCCATACAGCATCACTGTGGATGCATCCACATTCAGCCCAGGCGACAACATCACAGGTAAGCTGCTGGAATTAGTTTCACAGTCCACACGTCATCTCTCCTGTTAGCTGACATGACATCTGTCTTTCCTCCCACTCTCCATCCGCAGTATCTTTACAAGTGGCCACCTCCAACCCCACATTCTTCAAGGGGTTTCTGATAGAAGCTCGGGATGCTGGGAAATTGGACTCCCCAGCAGTGGGTTCCTTCACCCTGACTGACCCACATGAGTCCCAGCTGCTGCAGTGTGGCCACACTCAGGTATACAGGAGCGACTCACTTGTCCTCGTGTTGTATACATGCCCTTTTTCTGAGGCCTTACTTTACCCCAGACACTATTGAAGAACCGCAGAAACTTGAAAACAGTTAATAAATTCTACCCTGATGTCTTGATTGCTTTGCATCTGGTAAGTATTGTTTGATTATATGTATGCCCTTCATGTTATAATGCTGCAATGTTGCTCCTTATTTCATTACTGTGACTTTGATTAACAGTTTTAGTCCCCAATGTAAAATACTTTTTCAGTGATAAGAGTACATTTCAGGATAAATATCTGTCCTCTCCTGCCAGTAAAATGCAAAATATTAGCTGTCAGCCTCGCTAATATAGAGACATTGATATTGATCAAACTTGTACTGATAATATGTTGCTCACCTCTGGCATTCTTGTAAAGGCTGATCCGAGTACTGTAGAACAACCTGCTGCTGACCACAAACTGGTAGAGAAATCTTTCCCCGAGCCCTCTAAAGTGTTAAATGTCGCTGTTATTGCACTTAATTATTACCTACTGTATGTACAGAAGAGCTAAAGCATCAGTTAAAAAGCTGAAAAGCTGGTAGTCTCCGCATCGCCACCACCCCCCCAGTATGGCTGAAAAACATGTGTTTACTGAGGTTGTTCATTGTGTGTGTGTGTGTGTGTGTGTGTGTGTGGTACTGTGAATCCCTGTCATTTGAAGGGATCTGGAGTGAGCCACAGGAGAAGCTCAAGAAAGACTTACGTTCAGGCTGTTTGGGAATCTCCAAAAAACCCTCCACAAAGAGTCCAGTTTCTGTGAGTATGCATTACCTTTAAAGTGCAATACCAAGGTTGAGTGCATGATTGCTCTTAAACACAATACAGACCCAGACACAGTCATTTGAAGACACAATCTGTGATTGAATAAAAGGGTTGGTCGGTCTTGTAACACGGGTTTGTGAAGATGGAGCGGCTGATGTAATAATAACCACAATCTTTGTGTCATGTTGTTTTTTGCTCCTCCTGTCTGGCCTGGGATATGTTTATCTGGAGGTGTGTTTGATTTGTTGTTGCAGTGTGACGGTGGTGCAGGGGTTTAAGGTGTACTGGGTGAGGATTGCAGGTCCTGTGGTGTCTCTTCGAGGAGCGACTGCTGTTCCATCAACTGCTGCTCCGTCAACTGCTGTTCCTCCTCAAACCACCAGCCCCACTGCTCTGTCCACACCGGTTAGAGTCTAACATCGCCACAGAGTACAAACAATGACGATTAGAGAGGCTTTAAAATGTTAGGCCGCTGTCTTCATTTCAGATAATAATAACTACACAATTATTTCGATACACTAGTTGCCAATAGAGAGTTTTGGATGAGAACATGCAGGTTATTGTAAACTCACCATGATCTGTAATTAGCACAATTACATTTTCATAATGCAAACTGACCTATACTTACCTACCTCCATGACAATGCAAAATGGCAACTTTTATACTGTCAACAGCTGGTATTTAATTTCCACAGTAGAAAGTACTTCCCAAAAAAAAACAGTTCAAAGGAAGGGTTGAGGATTATCCAGAATAACCAGATCATCGTTATTCAGATTAACAATGTCAGATACTGTTGTCTTCTTCTTCTTCCTCCTCCTCAGTTTAGTTCAGTGGGATGTGGCCACAGTAAATCTTGCCTAAGAGACCCAGTGGGCTGTCACCCACAGTCAGATCCCCACTGTTTCTTCCTGTCTTTCGTCACGGATCAAGACGGAATAAGTGTGATGTTTGAATTGAGTGGGCCTGCTGAAGGATACTTGTCCTTTGCCTTGTCTCTGGACAAATACATGGTGAGTTTCATCAAATGTACTGTTCTCACTGTGGACACCACTAAAAAACATTGCACATTAGGCAAAATTCTTAATATAATATAATTCTTAATATTTTGTCCAGCTTTTGCATGATATACTTCTACTCACACCAGTGTTTTTACAACTTTCAGTTTATTTACTTCAAATTACATATTCCTTCAATCACTAGTGAAATTTCTTTCAAACCATTTTATAGTATTTTTATTTATTATTCTTTATTTTGTTTCTTACAACAACTGGTTTTCATTCATACATTATAAAAATGAGCTGAGTCTTGCCTTTAAGTATGTAGTGTTGTCTTGAAGCATTGTACTGTACTTAACCTATGGGGGACTCTGTAAACAAGACTATGGATCCAATATTGTTCAACCACTGTGGATGGTCAAAATCAGCACTTTAACATTATAAACACTGTTTCAAATCCAAAGAGAGTGTGAGAGTATATATGAGGTTGTGTGGGAGTAAATGCATGCTCGAACGTGGTCGCAGCTATTGTAAACTCAAGCTTGTTTTTATGACATACTATATTATAACATTTCTTTTAAATAATGAAAAAATAATGAACAAATAATGAACAAATATTGCAAAGATAATGAAAAAATAATGAAACAACAATGCAAAAATAATGAAACAATAAAGCAAAAATAATGAAAAAATAATGCAAAAATAATGAAAAAATAATGCAAAAATAATGAACAAATAATGACCAAATAATGAAAATATAATGCAAAAATAATGAAAAAATAATGAACAAATAATGTCAAAATAATGAACTAATAATGCAAAAATAATGAAAAAATAATGAACAAATAATGCAAAAATAATGTAAAAATATTGCTAAAATAATGAAAAAATAATGCAAAAATAATGCATAAATAATGAAACAATAATGAACAAATAATGAACAAATAATGAAGTAATAATGCATAAATAATGAAAAAATATTGCTAAAATAATGAAAAAATAATGCAAAAATAATGAACTAATAATGCAAAAATAATTCAAAAATAATGAACAAATAATGAACAAATAATGCAAAAATTATGCAAAAATAATGAAAAAATATTGCAAAAATAATGAAAAAAATATTTTTATTATTATTTTTTCATTATTGTTTCATTATTTTTGTATTATTTGTTCTTTATTTTTGCATTATTTGTTCATTATTTGTTCATTATTTTTTCAATATTCTTTCATTATTTTTGCATTATTTTTGCAATATTTTTGCATTATTTTTGCATTATTTTTTCATTATTGTTTCATTATTTTTTCATTATTTTTGAATTATTTGTTTATTTTTCATTATTTTTGCATTATTTTTTCATTATTTTTTCCTTATTTGTTCATTATTTTTGCATTATTTGAGTTTTTCGACATACTATACTATGAAGTTTTTTAATTTTTTTGATGTACTATACTATGACTTTTTTTCCGACATAGTATTCTGACTTTTTTCAAAAAGTTCTTATCCAGAGTGACTTACAGTGAACTAACTACAGGGACAGTACCCTGGAACAACTTGGGGTCAAGTGCCTTGCTCAGGAGCACAATGTTGGCATTCTGGTATTGAACTCACATGCTTCCGGTGATCTATTTGAATGCCTGACTACTTGACTAGACTACCACCAATTATTTATTACATTACCTTATGCCATACTATACCATGACATTTTTTATGACATGCAATACTATGAAGTTTTATTTGACATTTTATAGCATACTATATTATGACATTTCATTTGAAAATTTTACAACATACTTATACTATGACATTTTTTTATGACATGCAATACTACAAACTTTTATTTTACATTTTTTTGACACACTTTTCTTTGACATTTTCTTTATGGCATTTTGGCATACTATATGGCATACTATACATTATGGCCTTTTTTTATGAAATACTATACTTTGACATTTATTATGACATTTCTTTGTGACATAGTAGACTGAACTCTCAAACTCTTCCAACAGCTTTATTGTCAGACCAAACCAAGAGGAACACTCAAGAGGTTATTGAAAACCTAAGCTCTCTGGCACAAATACATGCTGTTAATTCTTGTGGTGTTAACAACCCAGTGGGATTTTTTTTGATCTGTTGTCATCCTGGTCTTGTTTACTGTGAACTAGTCAGTGTTCCCTTTTACAGGTAGAAAAACAACAACTTTTGGGAACTGAACAATGAGCTATGAATAAATGTATGTAAATATTTCTGCCATTGCAGGGGAATGATGACGTCTATCTGTGTGTGAATGATGGAGACAGAGTTACCATCAGGGCTGCATATGTTTCTGGACGAACACACCCTGAGCTGGCAACAGAGGTACACACTCAAACATACACTGATTATCATCAATATACAGTAACGGTGGCTGTGTGTTTTACAGTATTGACTTGATCTGTCTACAGGACGACCTCTGGGGTCGGGCATGGAGGTTGTCCGATGGGCTCATCCAATGTCGTTTCCAAAGAAAAACCCTTCTCCCTCAGGTAGAGAGCAGGTTCAACTTAAACCACAGCTACTTCCTGTTTCTTGCAAATGGTAGATCTCACCAGGGTAAGAGAGCAGTGACTTTGTGTTTGCATGATGGTTGTGTAAGGCTTCCAATAGCTTCTTGTCAAAAAAACCCAACATATTTGCCAGTCATCTTCTATCCACTACCAATTTGATGCCAGCCTAAGTCACTTTGGATTGCATTTGCATTTTTGTTGTATTCATGAAGATATTTTGAACAAGGCTGAGGTGGTTCTGGTTATTCTCACCTCGGGGTCATGTGTATTTCAATCGGACTCGTCACGCCTTCAGTGAGAATACTTGCTATTCACATCACCAAGATTAGCTAACATTATTTCCTCTTCAACTACTGCTTTGAAAACGATGGTATACTGAGTTGAACGTGAATATTCTTTGTGTTAAACGTTTTGTGTGTGTAAAATTCAATTTTGTGTAAATTACGTGCAGAGGCCATGTTGTCAAAGGTTTGTCCTCCACAGGTTTGATCCACAGACACGATCATCAGCCTCTCATCTCCACCAATCAGAAGTTGATCGCTGGACATCCAGAGGATCTATGTGGCTCCCGCTCTCCCCTTCTGATCAAGTTCCATGGTTGGATGAAAAACATTTGCTGATATATGGGTCTAGTATGGGCTCTGTATATTAACACCATTCATTTAAAGAATAAAGGCTAGACTCCCATGTCCGTCCCATTCTCGTGAACGCAATAGCTCAGGAACGACTTAAAGGAATTTCTTCAAATTTGGCACAAACGTCCATTTGGACTTAAAGATCATTGTTGGTCAAAGGTCAAGGTTACTGTGACCTCACAAAACGTGTTTTTGGCCATATACAAATTATGACAATCATACAAATCATGGCTGTAAATTGCAACTTGACTAATTGGTGGAGACATACAACCGCCAGTATTTCTCCAGTTTTTTTTTCTAGTTTTTGTAGTTTGTTCTCAGCACTATTTATATTACATGTCACATTGCGCTCCCGAGACAATCCTCAGGAGGAAAGTCAAGACGTTATTTTTTTTCAAAATGGCTACATTTTTATGCGGAACAGACGTGCGATCATTCTAGGCAGAAGGTGGTCTGTGAGATTATGAAAATGGTAAAGATATTTTTCCCCCTTATAGTACCTGTGGTCTGTCATCTCAGGTGTTTTAATGCTGACTGTCTGGATGTGGATGGTGAGCACAGGCATCTTCATTGCTCGCCACTACAAAGACTTCTGGCCTGACACAACTCTGCTGGGACAAAGGCTGTGGTTTCAAGTGAGAGCACCAATGTACAGTATATGTTACAATGACAGTGACTACATCCCAGTATGGGACATTCTCTGACATGTCTTTATTAACAGAATAACTCACATAATGTGCACAACTTATGTGTTTGCTTTTCTCCATCTCTAATAGATATAATGCTATAGCATTATATCTATATCCAAGTGATCCAGTCTTCATCAGTTTACATAGTCCACCTACCTCTCTCTCCTTCGCTCTGTAGCTCCATCGAACTATGATGGTCCTGGCCGTGTTCCTAACTGCTGTGGCCTTCACCCTGCCTTTCATATACAGGAGGGGCTGGAGCAAGGTAAGTGTGTGTGTACGTGTGTGTGTTTGTACATGTACCCCCTCCATGATTTCCCACCTGTCTCTCCATCTGTCTAACTGGCTCTTGGCATCGCTGAATCTTTTTGCTGTGTGTCTCTGTGTCAGTCCCACACACACACACACACACACACACACACACACACACATCTCCACAACAACTCATTGTGTCATCTTCATTTTCTTGTACTGGTGGACCTCAGACTGAGCGTTTGTGTGTGTGCCAGCAATCTATGAAGACTTTTACTAGAAGAAACTCATAGATTTGTATTGTTAATGAGCATTGGTGTATTGTAAATCCCTCAACACGTCACAGATCTTCAAAGACAAAAGAGTATTTTTTTTTTTTTAAGTCAAGATAATTTTACAGCTTATTGTGAGGTCTGTTTGTTTAAAAGTGCTGGTCATTATCTTTCACTCGATTCCAAAATTTCACGTTTAGCAATTTGACAAATCCTGGTTCCAGGTCTTCACATATATATTCTGTATTCAGATGGTGTTAGTGTGCTAACATTTGCTAATTAGCATTAATGGGAAGCAGGGGGGATGTCGGAGAGTGTTGGAGAAATTCATGACAATCCATCCAACAGGCTGGAGCAAAGAACTGACGGACATTGCCATCCACACAGCTGCAGTGCAGTTAATGGACTTTGTATTGTTTAGTGTTAGTCATGCTGTTCTGTGGCGTGAGTGACACAAATCCACCCGAGCATTTACTCATCCTAACTCACCACAGAGGAGCTTTCAGGACAGAATCAAAATAATCTATGTGCAGGTTCTTCCACTGGCTGAACTGCTTAAATGTGATGAGAGTGTGTTAATTATGGAGGTCTATGGTGCCTCCTGTGGGTGAGCTGAAGGTGGACTGAGACACAGGATGAATACAGACTGAGAATCCCAGTTCGAAATGCAATTTCACAAAGGGGACACATCATGTTGAGTTTAAGTTTAAGCTTTAAATTCTTTGTTTTTGCCAGTGGAGTTTTGAGGTGTTAAAAGGGAAATTTTACATTTTGTAATACATGTCATAAAATTTTGCACCACGGCAAAAAATAATCCCTTTAATTTACAATTAAGGTTATTTAAATGTAGAAATTAGAATAATTTTTTTTACTGCTGCAGCGCTCCATCAAATGGCAATATTTGAGGTGTCTCCATTTCCACAAAATTACAATAAATGTGCAAATAATAAAAATGCATGGAAAGTGATTGCAAACTAAACCACTGGCAGCTTTATTCTAGTTGTAAAATGACAGTTTGTGAGAAGGCAGCAGCTCCAAAAATGTGGCTATACATGTTTTGCTTTAGCTACTGCATTGTTCTTCATGGCCTGTCTCAAAAGATATCATATCTGTGACTGTATTTTAGCCATCAGAGTTTCACTCCGAACCAACTTCAGAGACTTAATAGTATTTTCAAGTCAACATACATTGTACAGATGAGAAGCAGTAAAAGTGGAGGTCATATTCTTTCACTTTTTCAGTGTTGACAGTGTTCTGCAGTGGCCTCTAGGTGTCTATCTCTCCCCATGACACACTATCAGGACATACTGACTTAGTCTGGCAAAAATAAATCATGAAACGGCTAATACGGTCGGTTTAAATGCTTAGAAATATACTTTAGTAGGTGGGTTTATAGAACAATCTAGTTCACCTATAGCTCTGTGGGAATTGTGCTCTTTACTCATGCCGGTGCTGTATTCTCGTGCTCTTATCCAATACGCGTACGTGCAATGTGTAGACAAAGTGTCTATAATGTGACTTTAAATGCGCATTAATGTAGTTTCAGCATGTCGGACATAAGACTGACGGAGTAAGAGTTAAGTGCTTATGACCGCAACAGTACTGACACAGAGTTGTGGACTTTACTCAAACTCTGATCCTGTCTCCTGTGTCATGCTTTGTCTCCGTTTGTGTTGTGACACTGTGTGATGTTCACATACCCCCTGCTGCTTCTCCCGCTGCTGTGACTCTTCCTCCTCCCAGAGCTTTATAAACTCATTATGTCTGAAAAAGTTTTCCATTTAAGGATAAGTGTCCTCAGGTTGCTTTTAACGAAATACTGTCTGAAAATATCGCAGCTTGACGTATAAGTCTAATTCACTGCGTCAATATCCAAAACGAATGAATACATGTACTATTCATCTGCATATATTATTATTAAATCTATCAGAACTGTCTGTTACTATATTTTTGCTTGCATATTTTTCTTTAATGTATGTCACCACTGTGGCTCGTTGTTAAAGGGGATGAAAAACTTGGGTCATATTTCTGCATGTTGCAAGAGAGCACAGCACTATCTAAAAAAAACAGTATATCACTGCAGCTCCTCTCCCTCTGTGTTTTCTCTCGTCTCCTTAGCGTGCAGGCTCTCACCCTTACATAGGCTGCACTGTCATGGGTCTGTCTGTCATGCAGCTGATTATGGCAATTCTCAGGCCAGCCCCGGAGTCCCCGAGGTGAGACCTGGAACCACATTTAAATTACTCCACGACTTGCTCACTACTGTCTGAAATAAGTGGATTTTATTCTTATTTCGTCCTGTGAGAAGAATTGTTAGGATTTTCAAATTCCTCCACATTATCTGAATTCATACCAGGTCCCATCTCTGTCCATCTGCAGGAGGATCATCTTCAACTGGATGCACTTCGGAACAGGCACGGTTAGCCACATACTCGCTGGTAAGAAGAGTAATTGGCGAGTATGTGTTCTGGAGAAACTGCATGTGATTGCTGCAAGCTGCTCAAAGTGTGGATGATGCCATGACAAGACTTGTTTTCCATGATCTGTTACATATCCATGGAGAATATGATGGCAAAATTCAATAGTTTTGAATGATAGTTGTTTACGATATAATATAATAATATGAAATACCATAGGCCTGAACCTTACACTGTACATTAAGATTCAAAGTAATACTTTTTCATATTTTTCAAGAAGGTCTAGTCTTTCAGGGTCTATTTACTGTGGCCATTTTGAATGAATTGTGCATAATTAGATGCAACTCAGGACTTTTGCCCACGGCCAGTAAAGTACATCCGTTGGAAAAATGACACCACATTTGCAGTGAAAATGTTTCACTAATTTCTTTGCAATGGCACATTGTTTCCAAGTTTGAAAGCAATTCTTTTTGGAAACCATAGGAAAACGCTTGACAAAATAAATAAGTAGCAAAATAATCTATTTTGAAGGCAGTGTGCGGTGGATAGAGAGTAAAAACCAAAGAATCCCACTAAAAGAGATCTGCTCTACAAGATGAGCCTGGAGGTATTCTATATCTTTCCATATGATTCCATATTTGTATCAGTTTCAGCAAGAAGCCATTTCAAAATGTACACAATCTATAGTGTGTCCCATGTTCTAAAACACTGACTGGTCTTCTTCTCCCTCCCAGTGGTGTGTGTGTTCCTGGGGGCCGCTCAGCAGGCGCTACTATTAGCCAGCCCCTGGTCTCCTGTAGTGCTGACTGGATGGCTGCTGTGGATTGTGCTGGCAAACCTGCTGCTACTAATCCATTCCTACAGACTCAGGAGTAGAGGTAATACATACAACCGATGTTGGTGTACGATGTCAGACTGAAAAATGAAGTTCAAACAAAACGGCTGATTGTTGGACAGAATTGCATTTTTGACAAAGTTCCTCTAAGTTGAACTCAAGGTGAAAGATTTGTACAAATTTAGGCTTCGCTTTGAAAGCCCAAATCCATTTCTGTTCGGCATATCCAGATTGATTTTAGAAGGTCTAAACACCAAAAAACGACACGAAGTGCGATTTTTGCAAGTCGGATCCAAACTTCTACATTCTGAGGTGGTTTGAACTGCGATTCCAATCGGATTTCTATAGAAGCGTCTCGGTCTGGTCACTCAGGCCGCAAAAAAAAAATCTGATTTCCATTGCATCACTTGCGACACACACCCACAACGTCAAAGCAGAGAGACAGAAGTGATGAGCAGAACAGCAGAGCACGTTGGAGGACAATGGAGAACAGCAGTCTGTGGACAAACGCCGATATACCCGCGTGACTGATTGATGGACCTCCGTTCCTCCTGCTTCCGCGGCTAGGTAGTTAACTGACGCCTTCCTTGTTACCACAGCAACCGTTGCAGATAGGATGGTAAAGTGTGGACACTAAAATCCAGAAACGGTCTCTTAAAGATCCGATTTGACAAAACAAAAGAGATTTGCCTGCAGTCTGAACAAAGCCTTACTTTGCCCCCTTGAGTTTTAAATGCGGGGGTGCCTGGGCTTTAACACATGATGGTGTGTAGATCACCGAACGCACCCGTGTCACCAGTGCACTCTTCAATATATGCTTTTAATTTTCTCTCCCGTTTGCTGTAGATTAGTTCTCAACGCCTGGGGGTAAACGGTTAGTCTTACTTGTTTGTTTCAATTAGCGCCGAGCGCTGCTGCCTGCAATAAGCAAATCAATTGTTCTGTTCCAAAGCATTATGACTAAAATTATTAGAGCGTTTGTGTTTGTGTGTCAGAGTTGGGTGTATTTATGTGGGCGTGTGAATGTGAATGTGAAAGAGCTTGGAAATGTCAGCTCTCTGTACTAGTGTTTTAATGACAGGCCTAATATGAACTCTGCCGTCATTGTTCTTTGTCTATACAGTGATGTGCTGATGTACATTGCATTGTTCCTGAAATAGATTCATTTGAGCTATGTGCTGTTTGGCATGTTTATTTTCTCTACTCATCAAAACATATCTGACTAAATATTGCATATATATCCACAGGGAACGGTAACAGCGACAACAAAGAGAACATTTCGTTACCTCAGCAGCACGGAGAGGTGAGATTTGAAACCGAACTTCACTTTCTCTTCTTGCTCGCTTTATTCATCTCCTCCCTGCTGATTCTTCAAAGTACTTCCTTTCAGATATCCAAATTCAAGAAGATGATGTTTGTGGTGTTCCTAATTGGAAATACAGCGTTCCTGGCAGCATTTATAATAGCTATTGCAAGTGTATAATGATCACAAATGATTAACTATGATAATGTCGTGTAATTGTTGCATACTATATCAGGGTATATATACTATATATATATCTGTTATTCAAGGACATTTTGTTTTAAACTTTTTTAGTTTTTTTTATCCCTAGTGCATCATACACAGCTTCACTGTGTTTGACACATTGATATAAAGCCAAGATAATTCAGCAACTTTCCTAGTGCCGCCCTCAGGCTAACATGTTATCTGTGAATGCAAGTAATCTCATCATAGGCAGAACAACACTCATGTACCCGACAAATAAAGTTAGCCAACTTTCTTCATATACATCTTTTATTGTTGCACTAATCTCTTCAATAATTGCACGAGGAATACAAAGTAAAAAGTCCCTGCATATTTAGTCATAAAGAGCCCAATAAGCCTCAAAAAGCCATGTCAGGGACTTTTCACAGAATGTTTAAACATCAGCAAGCAATCTTGAAATTTGTCAGCTATAATTTTAACAATGAAGCATACAAACATGAAATGTAAAAACAATGCTGTTTAAGGTCAGTTGAATCCAAGGTCTAGAAAGTAACACGCTTTTAGAAGCTGCTTTTCAGAGTAGCTGGAAATGTCAAGGCTTTGTAAATATTGATAACTACTTCTTTATTAAAATCATCAAATGACGGTGTTTATTTTTGGGAAAATATTTTGAAAATACAATTGCATGTGGTCATGACATTCACAATAAAGGGAAGCCACAAAGAAGGTGCTTGACAATGAATACTGCCTGCCATTGCCCTGTTTCATGAACATTTTAATAATTGCTGAATGTTGGAAAATAAAGTCGGAATTTGATTGAGTATTAACATTAAGACGTTCGTGTAAGTTTACTGTTGCTTCACTGTGCAGTATACAAGTGAACAATCATTTATAGTTATATTGTATAAAGAATAAAATACTATAATTTGTGGAAACCTATTTTATTTTTTGGAATTTCCAAAGCACTGAGATTTCAGACATTGGACATCTGTTTTCCACATCGTGTCATTGGTCCTCTGGTTTTAAGCACTGTTCACAAATACCTGCACTTATTGGATTGTCCTACTGCAGGTAGTGTGTGTCCTGAAGTATCACTCAGGGAGCGACAAAACTGAAAACGGAAATGCATATTTATATTTATTCTCACTAAAATCTTGACATTCTCTACGCAATTTATATTACATCATGTGATTGGACTATATTTTCCCTAGTGAAAGGTGTGGGTATAATATATTTTGTGCATTGTGCTTATTTATTCCCGTCCAGCTCACCTTAAAATATTATTTTGCAGCAAAAAAGAAGCTTAGTACGAAAATACAATTAATATACACTGAGCAATGTAGCATTTGCTGTATCAAGACATACAATAACATCAAAATATGTTTTCAAATCTGATTTACATTTATAATGTCAAGAGAAGTCAAGCAAAGAGTGGACTCAACAATACATTTGTCTAGCATTCAGGCATCTCAGCAAAAAACTACTTTCAGCAAATAATCATCTTTTAAAGCAACATTATGGAACTATTTTTTACCTTAAAATAACTGCTTCAAAAATCATTTTGATGCCACACTTACTTGTAATAGGGAGAATGGTGTCTCTGTCAGTCCCACTCTGCTCCCCGGACATCTGTGCTTGCACTACATAACTTTGGTGGGCAATCTCCCGGGAGAAGTGCGTAAGGCTTTACTTTAAGTTGATTTTGGTGAAACCGGATCTTATTTTCTGGAGAAAATATTTTCTCCTGTTCCCTCCGATGTCCTCTGGCTGCTCTGCCGACTTTGGGTGACTTACGGAGTTTCCTGATGGACAGAAAGCTTTTTACTTTTTTTGGCTTTTGTTGTTGCACTTGCTTGATGTTTTGCACGTGTAACGTTACAGCTGTCCATAGTTAAGACAGCGGTGTATAAGTGAATTGCACCCACAAAAATACAGAATACTACATAATGTTGCTTTAAATAAAAAGGAAAGGTTCACATTGTTTCAAGTCCATCTTAAGACAACAGTCACATGTCATTTGTATGTCGATAGACTTATTGGTCACTTTCGTCATTCCTCCTGTTAATACTGGCCTTGAAGCGATCTCTTCATAGCAGGACTACACTGCACAGGACACAAACACCACAGTCCTTAATGCATTCTGGTGTTCAGCTGAAGCCTGCTCCTTTTCACTTCAGTGTTTGCACTCTCATCAACCTCATCTCCAGCAGCAGCAGGCAGCGACAAAGCTTTGATAAACCCACTGTACACTACCTGACCAACACCAAACAGCAGACAGACACAGTTAAATACGAGCTAACAAGAGGCACGTGTTTCTAAGCAGTAGTGGATACCAAACTGGGGCTGAAAGGACTCCAAATGAATGATAACGTTGCTCTGTTTGTGCTTGGTGTGTAAATAGGTGTTTTCTGTTTTAAAGGTGATAATATGGTAAAGTTTTGTTCATAGCCTGTTTCTGTTGCCCCCAAGTGACAAAATAAAACTAACTTTAATCTCAACACAACCTTAGCTCTAACTTCTAACAACTAATCTTGGCGGCATCAAAGCATACCCTAGCGATGATTTTAATTAAGCCCTATCTGCAAACTTAGAGCGCAGCACTACAGAAAACAATATTAACAGGAGACATATAATTCAACACAAGACCAATGTACAACACTACAGGCAGTATTATATTAGCAATAAACCTACATTCGATGGCCACTTGATTTGTCTAACTCATACTGCTTAAGCCTCATATTAGTTTCGGCTGAACTTTCCAATTACAGCGACCAATAACTCTTTTGATGTACATATGGCATGTGAGCACTGTATCAAGATAGTCGCATCCTTTAATACTATCCTCATAAATAAAGGCCAAATTTTTTATTTTTTTATTTTCTTCCACTTGCAGTTTTTCGAGATTCTGTGCTTCTGGATTTGACCTTTTAAACAGTTCTTCAATAGGCAAGTGATCATCCACAAGGAGGCATGCAGTTATTGAACAATATTGCATGACACATAAGCTGATAACCTGGGTTTGTCTCTCATTTGTACCATCATAACCTGCCACAGTTCAAAATATTAGTATTGTATACTTATAATTAGTTTTAAATGGAAACTGTGTGTTGGCACTTATCAATATTGTAGTACACATTACTTTACTATTCCAACAAGTAGTAGAAGCTGTAGCCTAGTAAGAGCTGAAACCAGCAGCCTTCCAGCTATGAGTTTTGATTCAAAAATGATGAGGACACGTTAAAGCCGTGTGGGTATCGGAATATAATGTGCACTCTCTGGCCAGAATCAAGTGTTATCTATATCCATGGTACAGTGTAAAACTGTTTGTATGAGTTCTATATGCAATTTGTCCAAAATAAACATTCTCAGTGTCTTGGTAGTTTTGCCCAAAGCATCACAGAAGCAGAGAGTTAGGTTATGTCACGAGATGAAACAAACAATTGCAACACTGCATTAAACTTGAATGAGTATAACATTGACAATTGATGCCCTTATATGGCAAACTGTTGACTAGGTCCTCTTCACTCATTTTTTGTAAACTCGCCAGCCTCCCAGCGCAGAGCCATGGCACTCTTGCGTCTTCCTCCTGTGTAGACCTCTGGAAACTGAGAAAGACAGCTGATTGTTTACCTGCTTTCAAAGCACTTCCTCCACATCCACCTCCACATCCACCTCCACCTCCTTCACTTCCACCTCCTCTCTCAGATCATTAGACTGAAGGTGAGATAAGTAAATCAGTGTCAATGTAATGGTAATTGTATGGTAATATTGCTGGTCAGAGTTACACAACTACATTTTACTAAAATTCTGCACATTTTTGTAAATTAGGACAGGGTATACTCAATGTAAGCCATCAATTTCAAAGGCTACTATTTTTCATTAGCTATGATACAAAACAAAAAGCATATTGAATTATTTTCATTGACGATTGAGTCTGTAAAATAAGAATTTATGCAAGAGCTTACTCTGTGATCACAGGATAAAGCAGAGCGATCCATCCTGTAGGTGGTTTTCATTGGTGATGATGGCGAGGACTTGCACTTCACTGGTAAGATCAAAAAGATCATCATTAGCTTAAATGTATACACAACAAGGCACAACAAGGGAAAAGTGTGTGTACAAAGTGTTGTAAATAATGTATTGTTTTGTGGTCAATATTTTGCTGACATACCTGCATTGTCAAACGCCAAAGTGTCCATGTGATTTGACAATATCCTTTCGTTATTGAACCTGTCTGTGCCGTATAGATTCACCCTCTCTTTTCTCAGCTCATCCTCCCTCTGCTTCACCATCTTAATCTCTTCATCCACCAGTGACATTGTGCTTCTTGAACGCAGCTTGAAAAAGGGGTTGTTCAGGAACATTTTCTCTTGGGTTTGCTCACAGGCTTTGTTGAGTGAGAACTCGGAGGCACTGCGGATAATCAGGTTGGATGTCTCTAGGATGATGAGGTTGGAGCTGTTGTCCTCAGAGCACCACTCGCCGGATTGAGCCGATACGTTGTCTTTGCCATGTCTTGGGCCGGAGGTGAAATCATTTCTCGGGTCAAGAATGATAACGTTGTTTGCTGATACTTCATGTTTCAGTGGTTCCTTACTAGGTGAGGATGTAATGATGAACGATGGCGTCAGAGGAGAGCTTATAGATCTTGGGATACTTCGTGATGGAGCACAATCAGTTGATTTTCCCATCCTGGAGAGGCCCTTTTCTCTCCTGAAGTTTTCCTCCCTCTCCATTGATATACGAATCTCCCTTTCAACTGATGTTTCTGGATCATCGTAAGGGGACCTGTAACTGGAATCATCCAGGCCAGAATCCTCTGAGCAAGGGCTGAATTGGGTGTGAGGATAATCACCAACCAGATTCAAGTTCTCCAGATCATTAGCTTTCTTGTGAGTTCTTTCGATGTTGCGGACCGGTGTGTACATGAAGCTGTGGCTGCCATGGAAGCTAGGCTGCTTGGTTGTTGGTAAGACAATCTTGTTCATGGTTTGCTCCTCCATCTCCCGCCACTGTTTACGGGCCAGCTGGAAGTCCACATGCTCTGTGCTAACATTCTTGCTCTTGGTCTCTTGTATCACACAGAAGTCTTTAGGTAGCTTCTTGTTCAAATCTGCATTGGTGTGCTTTTGATGGGTGGCATGGTTATGATTGGTATCTCTGCCATTTTCACTCTCATCTTCAGAGATTTTGGACAAACCTTGAAGGCCTAAAGGGTTATATTTAACCTCTTGTGGAGGGGTAGGAAAGGGAATTATATCCTCAGGTTGTTCCAGAACTTCTTCCACTTGTGGAACCTCAAAACTGACTTCTTCAAAGTTGTTATTGTCATGTTCCTCAAAGTCTGTCACCTCAACTTTCTGCACAAAGAGCTCCTGGGCACTCAGCTGAAGACTGTCCAAATATGAGTCATCATCTTCTTTATTTATAGAGGAAGAGAATATTGATCTCCATTTTTCGTCTGTCTCACTGTCTGAAGAAGCTGCTGCAATCTCAACTTCCAGGCATTCGTCCATTTCATCAGGCTCATGGTCATGGCAAGATTCATTGGAAACATCTGACATTGCCTCCTCTCTAATACACTGTTCTAATATCGACTCATCTGTAACGGGTGGTTCAAATAGGATGTCACAGGCCTCTGGGTCTTCCTCTGTGACTATTGCCACATTTTGATAACCATCATGTTCAAGATTAAGCTCATTATACTCAGCCTCAGGATCCGGCTCAGGGTATAACTCTAGCTCAGGGTATTGCTCCGGCTCAGGGTACCGGTCTGGTTCAGGGTCTTGTTCTGGCTTAGGGTACTGGCCCAGGTCAAGGTCCTCCTCTTGCTCATGGTATTGCTCTGGCTCAGGGTATTGCTCCGGCTCCGGGAATTGCTCCGGCTCAGGGAATTGCTCCGGCTCAGGGAATTGCTCCGGCTCAGGGAATTGCTCCGGCTCAGGGAATTGCTCCGGCTCAGGGAATTGCTCCGGCTCAGGGACTTGTTCTTGTTCAGGGACTTGTTCTTGTTCAGGGACTTGTTCAGGATCTTGTTCTGGCATGTCCTGCCTCTTACGATGGGCCTCATTCTCATAAACACTGTCAGCACTGGAGAGTGTGTCAGACACAGATGAGGTGATTGACTCATTTCTGTTGAGCTCTTCATGCACTGATTCTAATATCAAAGCTTCCTTTTGATCCTGACAAGGAATTTCAGTGCAAACACTGGTCTCATGACAGTCAGGCTTGTCAATCTCAATTGTGCCGCTTGGCAGGTCAGTTAATAATTTGTCAAGCATCGCTGTTTCACCTGGGAAATCTGAAAAGTCTGTCTCTAAACAAACTGGCTGATCTGCACTGCAATCCTTCCCCTGCTCAGGTGAATCAGCCACAGCGACCTCCACTTCACAGTCCATTGCCGGCTCTGATTGTTCAGTGGTTTCCATGGTGACGGAGAAGGAGTTGTGATTCTCAGTTGTGCTGCAACCTTCGTTCAGTTCTTTTCCATCTGCCTCTCTATCTACCGAGGTAGCTTTCTGAGAAAAAACAGAGAAGAAAAAAAATAGACTTTAATTTTCTGGGAGGGAGAAAAGGAATTGTTTGTTTGCACCTTTGCCAAATGCATAGCTGAGATACGAATCAATAGCAGCATTTCATAGTAGCCTTAAGAATTACTGGAATTATTTGCCGCTTTCTTAACCTCGTCTTCCTCCAGTGTCTCCCTGTATTTAAAATGTATTTTAATTTCCCTAATGACCAGTCTATTCTTTGAATATGCCTGTGTGACATCCTCCTAAATAACCAGCAAAGACATTAATATGTAACAAGATAGAAGCTAATGAATTTTACTCAGCCACTGAACTGAACTAGGTCTAATATTTGGACATCTATTCAATATTGCACTCTGTGTAACACAGCACTTTAGAGGAATCAATCCATAGCGTGATTCTATATACATTTATGGTGAAACAAATCCAGCAGAAACATTGTTGTGATGCTGACGTACAGAACCTTGAATTGTCAGACTGAAGATTTTCTTTGTTCGCGAGAATGATTTTTGTCAACACACAACGCACAATGATAATCATCGTCATAGTCAACAGCATACACAAGAACACTGGACCCGCTCAATAACACTCCAGCATGTTATTGTGAATGTGAATGTGAATATAATCACACCAATGTGACTTTGGCAAATCTTACTTAACAATTCTCGAGGTGCAATAAGCACACTAAAGTTGTCCATGGACAGCACTTAAGTGTTCTGTCTCTGTGCCATTTGGAGAAACACTTTCTGATGTATCTGTGCAGAGGGATGGGGGGGGGGGGGGGGATGAGAATGGGGGGGGGTGTGTGTGTGTGTGTGGGAAAAGAGGGGGTTATTGTGTTGTCCTAAGTGGGTTATGTACAGAAAGAGATGAAGCACATCAAAAGCAGCTGAATTAGATGGCATTATATCCGTTCTTATGTAAGACTGCGGGGATGGGTCGGCCTCCCACACACTGCCAGTGTCCCTGCAAGATGATTGTCTGAGCCCCACAATCCCTGTGTTCACACTTGCGCACACATACAGTCATTTAAATTACTATTACTTGTCACTGTGAGAACAATCACTGCCTTGACTCACAATTACCAGATACAATCCCTGAATGCCTATAACTCCTAACAGCTCACTGTGGGTAACTAAAAAAAAAAAAATTACACAGACTTCAGCAAAATCTAAATTCATGAAGCATTTTAATCAAGCACACCGTTAATTTCAATTTTATGTATCCCCACTCAGCTGCATATACCTTTGTGTACAAAACATCAAACAGCGAGATAAGTTGAGATGTGGGCATATGCGGTTGTTACTGGCTGCTATAATTAAATCAGAAAAATGTGTCTTTAATCGTAGCGGAGTGTGCATCCATAATGTGCCATAGCTCCAACATGGCACCATCACATCATTTACAGGAACCACAAGCAAGGTTTACAAAGTGATACCTCTCGCATAAGCCAACATTTGTGTGTGTTATGGGTAAAAACCTTTTTTTTTATTCCCCAATAACCCATCAAGGAGATACTGTTTATGGAGTTGGACGTGAAAAGAGACAGGTCAGTGAACATTTGCCTAATAAAAACGGAAGGAGTCTTTGTCTGTAGAACTACGTCTTTCCTTAGAGTTTCTCGACAAATGTGTTCATCCGATCGACTTCACGGGTGTACTGCTGAGGACCCAAGCAAGTGCAGCTTTGAGTGTAAAGTTGTTTGGATGAGCAGCAATACATGAGGCCAAGCAATTGGACGAACATGCACTGATAATAACAATAGTACATTCAAAAAGGAAATTAACGAATATGCACAAACAACAAATGCATGCACTGGTAAATATTACAATTTGCCAAGAAACTTGCAAGACTAAATGCAACAGTAATTAGACTAATACTAGGCTTACAGTCTAATTAATAACTCTTTGTTCATCATTATTGCTATAGACAAGCTAAAAAGTAATGAGACTTATCCTTTAGTGGCTTTAAATAATGAAGCTGGCATTAATAACATGGGCACCAAAATGAAAATCAAGAGGTTTCACGACAAAGCACCAGCGCTGTGCAGGTCGGCGACGTGCCCTGCTGACAGTCTCCGTGGCAGATGCAGCATGTTCTATTGGCCGCGGAAACTGTCGTCAAATAAATCTCTCTGATTGGCTGTTCAGCTTCAGTGAACCAGTGCACGAGAAGAGAAACGGAAGTGAGGTAAGCAAACAAACGATCTAAGTCCAGAGGGCACACACGGAAAGTGTTTTTTTCCTCATCTTTGTCTTTTCTGAATACAAGATTTTTTACAACATCATGGCCATCTGGAATGAAGCAGTTGAAGGCCAACTGATCAGCATGATGAAAATGGAAGGAAAACGCTATTTCTTGTTTGTATACACGCAGTCCGAGGTCTTACGGTTGCCTCGTTTGAATGCCAAATACTGACAACCGCCGCCTGCTGGTGTGGAGAGTTATTACCGCTCACGCAGGCGCAGTACGTACGTGCATGTTGGCTGTTGGCTGTAGTCATTGCGGTGTGTTCAAGTGCAACTTTTTGGCCAAGACAAAGGCGACATGAGGCGACACAGCGGGCGGCTTCCTCGCCACTAGTACTTTTATGTCGGCTTGGTGCGTCAGAGCCTTAACGGGTTTAAATAAATCCATCTTGACAAATATATTATCCACTGTTAAGTGTGTGTGTGATCTAAAAATCATATGTCCCCCTCTCATAAGCTTCATTCATTCATATGTTTATTTAGTAGTGTTGTATATTACTAGTAGTCAATAAATATTTCATTCATAAAGAAATTGATCACGTGTTTTGCGCGTTTGAAGTAAAACACCACTGTACACAAATCAGGAAGTCGACCTTCAGAATTGAGATCGAGGAGGGAAACTTGATATCAAACTTACCTGAATTCAGAGGGAGGTAAGATGTTTTTAACATAAAATCAAACTTCCATTTCCGACAGACAAAGTTGAGTGCTGCTACATGCATCTTAATTACAAATCCCACCATTTATGCTACACTATGGGACGCTCTGGTTGATTCTAACTCACATTGCAGCTGAGGTCATATGCTCCTGCTGCCAAGTGTCGAGGCAGCGGCTCACCAGGGCCTGCGGTCTATTTTCTCTGCAAAGCTGAGAGTATTTAACAGGATACCCACGGCTGCTGACTCCAAACATCAAATACTGCCAGCACCCGTCCACTCCCCACCAAGAATCTAATCCTTTTGCCTTCCTCTTTCTCCACATCTCTTTGGAACAGTCACAGTCGGCACATTCTTTTTTTATCAAGCCAACTCCTGCATAATGTGACCAAGCAGATTCTAAGTAGAGTCTCACTTCATTGTCTGAGCTGCAGTAGCAGTTGTGATAATACAGTATGTGCATCCAAGAATCAATAGAATAATTTTAGTGTGTTCAGGATGAGATAGTACATCATGTACCTATCTCTGCTCAGACTGACTTTGCAGCCTGACAGCAGCACTAGGCAATATTTGAATGTAAAAAAGTAAAGAAAAAAATAGTTTCAGCTCTTTTCAATGTGCGCAACAGGTTATTCTCTACTAATCATAATACCACAGATTTACGTTATTTCCCCCAATATAAGTCTATGGTCATTGCAGTTACTGATGGCGGAATCAAAAAGACACAAATCAAAAAGAAAAGCACATTATTTTTTTACTTTCAAATTGAACAAATAGCTGACAATGTACACTGTATAGTTTATCCTCATATCCTCCATATTTACCTGTTCAAGCAACATTCCTGCACTGTTTTGTAAATCTATGGACCTCATCACTGCCACTTTTTTTTTTGTTGCTTTAGTCTTAAACTTATGATTGTAAACAAGAAATGGATAGAATAGCCTGATGAATAACACCTGTTCACGAGGAGGTGTGTGTTGGTGACATGTCATCATAAGCACAATCCACAGCCCTAAATGTGTTTAAGGGAATGTGTTTCACTTTGTTTGTGAGCAAGTTTCGTTCACAAAAGTTGACCAAAGACTAAAAATCTGAATTTCACAATCACAGAGCTTCAAGTCCTTCCGTCTAAAAATCCGCAGACAAAAAGATAACAAGTTTTGCAGTCAGTAGTTGTAATTAAGAAGCCAAAACAATTAGAAGATATCAATAACAATACACCTGCCGACAATGTGTCATCCGAGCAGCACTGTGGTGGGACAGGAAGAAAGAGGGAATCTCAATGTCAACATTTTTTTTTTTTTTCAAATATATTCAGAAACTGATTTTTGTTGATGAATGATCCTGATAAAAAACGATCACGTGAGCTTGTTATTGGCCTCGTCAGACCACAGTGTGGCTCGTTTGCTACGCACACCAAGAGACCAATAAAACTATTTTCTCCATCTATTTCCAGCCACATCTGCCCAGTCACACTGCCTTGTTTGCTGATGGAAGTTTTCAATTACACACGCCTACAAGGACGCATGCATGCGACAGACTGAGTGCCATGGTAACCATCAACAGGCATGACACTGCTCAGCTGTCGCCGCCTCCACCTCCCCCTCAACACCTCATCAGCAGACTGTTAAATGTGATGGGGAAACAGTGCTGCATTCGTGTCGTGTGGCAAAAGTGGTAAATACAAACTTCCTAAAAAAAAAGTTCACCTCGTCATATTGGAAAAAAACACACTGGAATGACTACACACAGTACAGAAGTACGAATACATTTAAAAAATAACTGACTGTGTATTTGACATACTGTATCATATGGTTGGATGTGAAGGCAGCACATCATTCCCACATGTCAAGGACACTGACAGTTTCCCTCAAAAGCTGCTTGTGTTTATGGCAAATCTGTTATGGGTAGAATGTGGCACCTTTTCTGACGCACCTTCCTTAGGTGTAGAGAAACTGCAGCCTCGCTCTATCATAGCAGTAAATATATGGTTCCCCTCAAATCCAAAGCTGTCTTCTTTATACATAGTCAGTTTAGTTAGCTAGCAAGCTAATCGCCAAAACAGCAAAAAAAAGTTTCTCAGTTTAGGCTCACTTTAAGAAGTAACTCAGGAAACTTCATTGAAAATCACCCAATAGTATGTCATGGGGTTCAGTCCATTTGTCTAACCAGGGATGGCATATTTATAAAAACAATCCGATATTGTCACCGTTAAAAAAAAAACACAATTTCCAACAAGCCCCAGACCATCGCAGGATAAACGTCGGCAGCTTTCAAAATACGATGGCATGACTTAACGATGTGCCTTTAATTATTTGCTCAGTGGGGTGTCAAGTTCTTCCATAAGACTGAGAGCAACATGAGCACATGATGTAAGATGGGAGTAAGGCTCGACTGTTCTTGAGGGCTGATGGCAGAGCCAGGTGTTTTTACTCAAACTGCACATCATATTTGACAGTGTCAAATATCTTTAAAAATGAAAAGTTGTTTTTGATGCTATATATTTTTTCTTATCATTTTTGTGGGGTTAGAAAAGCCTCTGCAAAGCCTGTATCTAATTCTTATGTTCTACTTGTTGTATGCCTCCATAACATGATACCCAAATTCCCTCAATAAATAATACATGGTAAAAATTAAGTTGCCCGAGTACATTTCTTCCAAATCCCGAGAGCTTCTGACTGACTGGCTGTGAGTTATCCAGTCACAGCGCTGTGTAAAACCAATACACAGCTTTCACATGTCTTCATGTTAACATGGTTCATTGCATTGTTGAGTCATGGCCTCGTTTATTATTTTTTCATTTTAATATTCCATCATTAGAAAGGATGCTACATGAGTGATTGTCCATGTGTGGGCTTGATTATTAGCTTTAATAAAAAAACGTTTAATTACAATTCCCTTATTTGCACGCTTTCTTTGTGCCTACAGTAACCTAGTGGTTTAATGTGTTTTAAAAGTTAAAGTTTTAAAATGTCTTCATGTCTCTATCCAGTTATTAAATAACTAGTGGTTCTAGATTTACTGTGCTATGGAAAGACTTCTTGCGATACGTTCCAATAAGATCTTTGTGTCATAAACATTTATAATTTCAACATCTTCTTGTTAGTGTTTCGCCGTACATCCTTGATTTTAAAGGATATGTCTCACCATATTCTCTATTTTTTCTTCTTGGCGACAAATCCAATGAAAAACAACAATGTTGTCCTCAAATGTTGGTGTTTATCTAAAGCCTGATAGATGTTCTTCCTCTGTGCAATAGAGCTCCATTGTTGTCCAAAATCTATTAAAAACAAATCAATGAGCCACACTGGGTGACTTCATCACCATGAACACTCGCACTCTAGTTTACTTTCACTCAAACTCACCGTCCTGCTGCCGGAAATAATCACTCAAACACATATTGTCTATTAATCTACTGCAGAAAATAGTACCCAACAAATGCACTACATCCTACTGTTTGAGTAACATTAGATACAAACTACTGTGTCCAGCTGTTTAAGGAAATTACTGAGCCTTTTTAAAAATCAAACTACACATTTGTGAGCTACATCTTAAGCAGTAACCAATGGGCTTCGGGCTGAAAACCACAGAGAAGAAGCCAGAAAGTATTGAGAAACGGACTAACACATTGCTGTTTTGGGTCTTTTGGTTGACAGTATAACAAATATACAACTTTAAAACATCTTAAAATGATTAAATGTGGCTTTTGAATTGTGTCATTTTTTTACAGTGTTATACAGCTTGCACCATATGTCTAATAAAGATCCTTAAAATCCAACAACAGGACATGCGGGAACAGCTGAACTCCCCTCTAAGTTATGGGGAAACCAAACTAATCCATCCATCGGCCAACATGCCGTAGAAGTAAGCCATGCCTACCGTCAACATGTGGTAGATCATCCACGCAGAAATCATATCCAGAGAACAGCTTCCAAGACACACAGAGAGAAACGACCCACACAAACATGCAAATACATACGCTAAGGCTTCGCTGGAGTGGTAACTGAGGGAAACCAAACTTTATATAAAACACACACATGCGCACACGCACGACTATTGGTGGAACTGTCATTCAGATTAAGCCGAGTGGCGATGAGGCTCCCTGAGGCTGTTTCCCGTTGACAGACAGGCCCACAATCCCAATCAAAAGTGTATGTCCCATCTTTGCAGTGAGAGCCTGAAAAAAAAAACGAAAAGGAAAAAAAAAAACAGGACTGCTACTGTTTTGAAACCTTGGTGATTGTGTTGAATTTCCACAAATCAACAGTAAGTTAGGAGAAAAAACATGTCAACTCTGTCTATGTCCAGCCGTACTGACTCACAGAATGTGTTGCATGCTCCCTTTAGTCCATAAGGGCTCACAGCTATCGTACTGTTCAATGAGAGGTTTTTCGAGTGCTTTCCGTGGGTTCCGCAATTATGCTGACTTTGCTTTAAGAAATAACAAAAATGTTTGATTTCTCTGCCATGTGTATGAAATGCAGGTTTCTGCTCTGCTTTTTACAAGTGTGCATGCGCATGACAAAGCCTGCAGGCAGTGGAAGTAGCAGCTGAGCGACTGGATGGAGGAAGCGATCATTACAGAGCGATGTGCGAGGCCAAAGCCCCTCATCTGAATAATAAAGGAATGCGTATGGAGCCAGAGTGAGTAACACTTCTTTTTTTTATTTTCTACTTTTATATCCATAAAATACAGACACATTGTGAGGAAGAGCTCCACTCTGCATATTAGAAAGACTTGTTTGGGAGAGACAAACGTTATTTTAGATTACATGTTAACACATTTCAACGGGTTAGTGTGGATGTACGTATCTCATTGGAAGAGCATGAGCCATTTGGTGACACCAAAATCAATAATCATGTACTCTTATGGACCCAACTGATGACCAAGATTAATAAAAACTTCCTGGTGACGGCTGGACAAAGAGTGTTTCCAGGAGGTGACAACAGTGGCCTCCAGTGTCATCCATTTGGTGTTGCTACGATCAAGGCTGCGCGTCTTTTACCGTCGCTCTTGACACGCGACGTTCAGAATTCAATTGCAGCGAGATGTTTGTTGTGAGGTAAATGCAGCAGGTTGTTTTAAGTCTTTGAACAAAACAACTAGTGCCGTTGTTTTTCTGGCGAACGAAATCTATTCAAGAGAAAAACCGAAGTCCGCAGTCAGTGTCTTTATTGACACAGCATGTGGGGCCAGATCACCGAAGAACAACAATCACAATGACTGTCGGCGCTAATAATCAAGGCAAGGAACGTGTGAATCATCGCTTGAATTAAATGTCCAATTCTGTTTCCAAACAAATTCATCTCCAAACTCAATGAGGAGCAGTCGAAACATTGAGCCCTTCATAAAACGACACGTTGAAGTTGTGAGGTTGGACACGTGAAGCATTTTCAGGAGGCTTTTATCCTACAAACTCTAGGCCTGACGTCTTTATGAGGAAAAAAGAGGGAACCTTGAAATAAAAGTGCCAGTGGTATAGATTTTTGAGCACAACATGTTTCATTACACATGAAAAGGCTTCTCTTAGCCTTTTTCTACTACACGTGAAAGTCCCTTCCCCGGGGAAAACAGAGAGAAAAGGAAGATCATTGATAGGCAAAAGGCACCGGAATTGAACAATTGCTAAATAGTTTTCCATCATTAAGAATATTGAATTCATTTTAGTGTTTACACTACATGATAACACCGCCTGCTTTCTCCTAAATTAATTTTTCAACCTGTCGACACTAAATGAAAAAAAACGAGGGATTTCTTTGTCCTCAAAGACAAGACAGGGAAACACACGTGTAGTGCGTGCACTTGTGTGTGCGAAGCTTCAGTCCAACGGATGAGACAATTATGACACATCAGTGGTAGTTCACTTAGAAAGATACAAATCTGTCAAAGAGATGCAGATGCGGTGTGTGTGTGTGTGTGTGTGTGCACGTGTAAGTCTTTGTCGCAGCTACACACAGGCACGTTTCCGTTTGTGAAAGCCCTGAAAACACCGGCTCCCTCTTTCTCTACATTAAGAATTCACATGCAATCATTGCAGCGGACTGAGCAAGACAGCTGCAGGCTAAACTGCAGATACCATCATTTTCTATTAAAAAATAAGCATCACTCAAATGAGTATTAAGCATTCGCTAAGGGTTAAAAAAAATAATAACAAGGCTGTCGATAATCTATATTTTCCTCCGTGCCATAGAGCTCCATTGTTGTCGAAAACTATTAAAAACACAGCGATGAGCCACATCATTAAACTGGATGACCTGTTCATCAACACAATAACTGTACTTTATTTTTGATTTAAACCCACTCACATCGTCCTGCTGCCCCCAAAATATTCACTACAGCATTACATGTGGAATTATCCACTTAAAAAACAGTCCCAAACAAATGCTCTATTTCCTTGTGTTTGAGTAAATCTGTAAAAACTGCAGTGTCCAGCTGTTTTTTACAGATTTTAACACCACTGATGGTGATGCGTAGTTTCACAAATAAGAATATAACTGAAGTGCCTTACATATAAACCCACATGGGAATCTGTGTAAACTGTCATTTTTTTTACCAAAACAAAAACCTACTCATTAAAAAGCCTACTCATCTCAAAATATATATATTTGTCATCATCAGCATTAAAAATCACACACACAAATCATTGCTGCTCTCTTCAGGAACACATTTGTATCTGGCAACCTCAGTAGATGAACTGAGCACTCACTGACTGGATAAACAATTGCTGCGGTTCGTTTGGTGCATACCACTGTATACATGCAAAAGCAAAAATATAACAAACATGGGTTCACAAATGACCAAAGAATACATATTTTCTCTGAGACAAATATCTCCGAACGTGGACAAATCAAACCGAAGCCATCTGTGTGGCTAGATACCACCAAGGAAATACATCTGGGTCAATCAGCTACTATATGCATCATGGGTCAAAATTTAACATGTTATCTAATCAGAAACGTTAGCATATATCCACTCTATACCAGGACAGTCCAACCTCACCGCTTATTCACATCCTCTAAGCCCCCTACACACCGACCCACACACACAGACACACACACACACACAGAGACTAATGCAGCTATTCGATAGACAGCATATTATCATCCCAATAACTCTGCTCTGCTGGGAGGCACGCGGCATCCCTCCTTCCACACCAATACTAGACACATTAAGTGAATTCCATTTTAGCAGCCGCAGCAAATAATGCAGTGTGTGCATCTATACTCTGACACAGAGGAAAATCTTTGCAAACTTTTGTGTGTGTGCATGTGTGTGTGTGTGTTAATAGACCTACCTGAAACAGTGTGGCGGGCTAATGCAAAAGGCTCTGCTCTGTTTCTCAGTGCAGCCTCACTCTGGCAGCTCTGCCTGGCTGCTGCTGCCTCCGATTGGACGGCTGGTGGAAGGGGGGTGTACGGAAGACAGCCAATACTTGAGCTTTCTTTGATGAACCCACACTCCGGCAGAGAGGAGCTCATCTTGTGCTTATACACACTCCCATCCCGTAGCAGGATTGATTTGAGCTGCCGGCTTATTTCTCTCTGCTATTAGGAAGACCTTTAAATGCTACATTTACATATTTAATGGAAGAGATTGGGTTGCAGTTCATAAAAAAAAAAAAAAAATGATTGCGCGGTTCTGCAAGCCAGTCACAGAGATTTGAACAACAACGAATCATCATGAACTTGTTAACAAACAGTTGTTGTACACATCCAGCAGCGATAGAGCAGCATTACCATTCATGGGGGGTTGTGTTTGTTTAAGCCTCATGAATGCAGTGAGTGCAATATTCCCTCTCTTTTTTTTGCTCCGTGTTTTGGGTCCTTAGCAACACCGGAGGAATACATCTTTAGCTGGTAAATGCTCCACCGTGTTCACCGGCGAGTCTATGAGGTCTACAGGCAAGGTAAAAACACGAAGGGCCCTCTTTAGAGTTTGGTTTGTTTTTCCTTGGCTACTGCAGAAACATAGCGGTGCTACTTGGCGGACGCCGTGGAAGAGGACTCGCTGCCTATGTGTATATGAGGGCTCGTTCTAATATTATATTCCATGCCAATAAAGACCCCTAAATCCTACACACTGGTCATTTAGGTGAGACTAAAGGGATCCGTCGTAACAGTGGTGTAGCATAATGCTGCGTACAACCACAACATCCACTCACAGAGGCACGTCGACCATTAGCACTTTACATTATCTTCATTTACACAAAAACAGTGGGTAAAAACTTAAAGTCTCCGCTCTGTCTCTGCTTTGCATGCAGTGAGGGCAGACACTGACACTCGTGGCGGCACCGCTTAGTAACCAGGCTAGCAGGTTTTCTTACGGTTTCAGTCATTTGAAGAAGAATAAGAGTCATCTTATCAACCAAAAAAAATCTAAAAGATTTCAGTTAACAAGGCACGTTCATTCCTGTTAGAGGACAGTATGTATGTGTGTGTATATATATATATATATATATATTCACACAGTGGTTAAGAAGCCGACTTTTAGCAAATGGAAAGCCAGACACACCATGAATACTGAATTTCTGTGACAGTGATGACAATGGATGGCCCTGGGTTTCTCACATTGAGGTTTTATTCTTTCATACGAAATTGCCGTTATACAACTATCCTTTTAGCATAGTGTCTAAGGAGCCCGCACAAAAGCAACCATGGACGAGTGTTCTATATGAGGAGCAGAGCAACAACATTCAATTCTCTCAGCCGCCAGTCTTTTTCTCCATGCAGACACAAATCAGAGCAAACCTGCTGTCCTTGCTTTATACAGAAGAGCGGCGACATACACATGTACACCTCTATATAAGAATTTTTTATTTATTTTTTTTTTAAATTGAGATTTAAAGCTGTGTACTTGTTTTGGTCTCAACTTGAGGTTGCAAACCTAAAAGCGTTATCACATATAATTAAATAATTCATTTAAAGTTGCAATAGACAATTTCTTTTCACTTTCCTCCCTAGTGTTTCCTCGTGGTGTTATTGTTGGCGCAGCTTCGAGGACAAACGGAGCGCTTTCAGTTTTCCTCAGAGCCTACTACGTACGACACATTTAGCGACTTATTCCAACCATTAAGGAAAAAAAAAAAAAGAAGAAATATATACAAATATGTAATATAGTAATTAATTCCCAATGCAGCTCAGGGTAATGGCAGTCCACGGCTCTTCAGCCAACAGCAAAGGGCCTCTACCTCTCCTCTTGCACCGTGTGCAGGCAGTCTCTCCCGAATGCACTATGACATTACAAATATGCAAAAAGTTATCTGGTGACATTTAGGAACAAGTGCTAGCTACTTTCATTGGAAAAAGTTGGGACCGCGGCACGCTGCATTTTGCACAGTAACTTCCACAGTCTGCGATTTCTACTATAGGACAGAAACTGCAAAAAACGTACATAGTTGGTCTTTGGTAACTGGGTATAGCCACATATAGCTACCGGGGAAAACAAAAGTAGCTGGGCGCCTCCCTAGGGAGGTGTTCCAGGCACAGCCAGCTGGGAGGAGACCACGGGGGAAGACCCAGGACGAGGTGGAGAGATTATATCTCCACACTGGCCTGGGAACGCCTCGGGGTCCCCCAGTCAGAGTTGGCCAATGTGGCCCGGGAAAGGGAAGTTTGGGGCCCCCTGCTGGAGTTGTTGCCCCCGCGACCCGACCCCGGATAAGCGGTTGAAAATGGATGGATGGATGGATGGAAAACAAAAGTGCTATCCTCAACCCGTTTTTTGTTGCGCAATGGTTCACACACACACACTTCCTTTGTGCCGTAAACCGGGCCATCATTTTCCCCGGAGATTAAACCTGGTGGCAGACAGAATTGCACAGTTAAAGCGAAGTTTATACGGAACAAATTTAAATGCAGATTGTGTCATTATCCCATATCCATTACATTGTGCAATCAACATTTGGTTCATAATGATAAGTTAAGCAAACACTTTATTGCCACTTTTAAATTTAGAATAATTAAAATACTTCTCAGACTTGTGTCATTTCCTGTTCTTCAAATGCAACTGTCTTTGATACTGAAGAGTCAAATAGACCTCACTTTAAATGACAGCAGTTTGTTTTATCATGAAGGAATGTCTTTCCATGTGTGGTTTTGATAAAAGGTATCTTCGCTAAAAACAACACAGTCACAATTGATTAATAAACTTTTTTTTTTTTCTTTTTTTTTTTTTTAATTACAGAGGAAGAAATAGCACACAGGCCTGTTAGTTTACAAAGTTAAGGTTGAAAGTCAAACACAACCATCTTTTTTTCCACTGGGCAGCATGATTAACACCTTCATCGGAAAAAAAAAACACTTTGGACAAATTCAGAAACAATTCGTGAGGTCCAACAGTAACCAAACATAACTGGAGAAACAATTTCTTAAACTGGCTTTGTGCACAGGGATTTGTCATGTTGAAACAGAAAAGGGACAAAGAAATTGTTGACAGAAAGTTGGAAGAACACTATTTTGTAAAATGTTAAGATTCATTCGAGGGGCTGAAAGTAAAAACAGAAAGAAAAAAAAGTCTCACAAAAAAGAAAAAGAATCCACATATATTTGGACATATTGTGTAGCTCACAAGGCACTCATAAAAGATTATTTTTTATTTGTCAGTTTGTGAAAAAACCCTTTCACTAAATGATATCTCCTGTCGCATAACAGTCTTTGGCAAAGTGCTGCAGTCGCACCAAAATCTATTTATTAACATTAACAATTTCAGACCTGATAACTAGTTAGAAAGTGGGTAAGCCATTAATGATCACACATTTAACCATAAAAAAAGGTTTGCAGATAAAAAGGTCTGGGTAACTTGCATTTTAAGTCACTCAGTCCATGTGACTGTTTAAATTAAACTAATGTGCCAGGAGGTGGCAATAAAGCTTTCCTGAATCCTCTAGAGGAACAATGACAGGACACAATGTCAGTGGCTGTCAGCAATTTTCCTAAATTAGGACAAGGCACAGACATGGCAAGATAAGGCTTTTTGTAACAAATGGCACAAATGGAAAAGTTCATGCCTTCCTATTGCCTGTAGAAGGCATCCAGAGTAAGGCTGAGAAGCACTGCATGTTGGCTTGCCAGCAGGTTACAAACACAAGATATTTTCAAACCTATGGAGACCTATGAACATTGTGAAAAACAGAAAAAAAAGAATCACTTAATAAATCATCTAAATTATTCTCCTACATTTTTTCTTCTATGACCCAGTTTCTCAGGAAGGGGTGAACTTCCATCTTATCTTCCTGTTGAACACAGCTTCATCTCCTCCATATTTATGCTGCCTTTGTTGGCCGACTCATCCACCCTCTGTCCCTGCAGGTAGGATCCAGACTTGTGGATGAATGTTGGCTTATGGAGCCCTACATCATCCCAGACGTACTCAACGTCTCTGCAGCCAGTAACATTGGTTATTCCCACTTTGGGTTGGAAGACTTTGCTCTTGTATCCCTCTGGGTGGTATGAGACACACTCTTCCCCGCCACTTTTATTTAGACCACACTTTGCCTCGTCGTCGTCGTCATCATCATCATCACTGCTGTTGCCGATGATCACCAGCTCAGCCTGGATGTCTTCTTCGTCTTCGTCAGCATTCTCATAGCCCATGAAGATCATGGTGACCGGTTCTGATTCTAGCTCCTCTGGCAGGGTGTTGGCGAGGTTCAGTGAGTTGATACTCTCAGCACGGAAGGGTGAAAGTCTGTTAAATTCACCAGAGCTCTCCATCAAGGCATCGGGACCAACTTCAGACTTGTGGCTGGCTATTGAAGGACTACGGCTATCTCCACCCATGTAGAATGGCTGTATGGGTGCTGGCATTCCATCAGACCTGGCTCTGACGGAGACAAGCGCCGCTGGCTTTGGACTGCTTGCATCCGTCTTGCTGTTGGAGAGTCCTCGCGGAGATTTAGCACCCGAGTGTGGCTGTGAAATAAGATGCCCGTCACCCAACGATTGTCCTGGAATGTGGCAGTAGGGCAGCTTGGTTTCTTCTCCAGGTCTTTGGACTCTGGACATGGAGTCTTGTTGGCTGAGGCTAGGGCTGGGTGTTTCGCTCGGGGTTTTCCATCTCTCCAGTTCTTGCCTGTGCTGGCTTTCCTCTCCGAGGATGTCACCTCCATTTTTGGACGACACTGAGCTCTGAAAGGGGCTGGGGCTGGGTGTTGGGGTTTGTCTTGGCGTTTTATTTGGTGCCCTGGGTGTGGAAGGCCCGCTACTCTCTGCGTAGGGTACGGAGTAGACAGGCTGATGGTACTGCACCTCAGTGGGCACGTTCTTATCTGTGGCCTGATGCAGCAGCTCTTCTACTTCTGTAGGCGTCATCTCTCCAACTGTTCCATTGTGCATCTTGCCTCTGCCTGGATGCAGTGCATATACAGACTTGCGTCCATCATCATAAACCTTTAACCCCCTCTCCTGGATGCTTTCTGGGGTGATTGTTGCTGTAGAGACCACCTGACTTTTTCCTGTTCTCTTATCATGCTCCACACTGATCTCCATCGCAAACGTAGCTGGAATAGAGAAAATACTTAGATGAAGGGCTCTGGACAAATAAATATAAATATGGTTCAACAACATGTCTCGTCACTAAATATTTATTTTTTTGTAAAGTGAGAATATGAAATAAAGATAAGGCATGCTTGGAAAACTGGCATAATACTTTGCTTAAACATTGCATTTTAATTGAGATGAGTGTAAGGCACTTATATCGTATTCTGCATTAAAACAATTAACCGTTTTATCAATTAGTCAAACAATCAAATCAGAAAATTTCTATTTATTCCTGGCAAAAATGCCAAACATCCATTGGTGCCAGCTTCTCAGTCTGAAGGATTTTGTAGATTTTCTTTTTCGTATGTGATCATTAACTAAATGTTTTAGGGTTTCAGACTGTTTGGATTTAAAGATGCCCACTTGGGCTTTAGGAAATTGTGACAGGCATTTCAAGAATGTTCTGTCATTTTGTAGATAGAGACGAGCTGAATTTTTGAGGAGACAAAATGATCATGACTTTCAGTCTTACATCAAATAAGCATGCGAGTCTGACCAAAATGAAAACGCTGGTGAAAAGGGTTTCTTGTGCGTCTTCCAGAAATGGGTCTGACTCTTTGGAAATGAGTCTTTGGCTCGTTCCGCCCTTGAATCCTTTATCAAATAGATTTGAAATGCTCAACCTACTCTTGTATGACACATTCTAGTTTGCCTAAGCGCGTATGTGCCTCACGTCTTTTTCCATTTTGAGTCAGTGTGCTCCAGTCTTTCCCCCCTCATGAAAACATCGCTGTCTCTTATAAAAGACTTTAGCAGAGTTCTAAATTGTAGGCACAGAAATGTTTAGTTTTCCTCACAGTGAAATCTAAGTGCTTCATAATTTGCATCCTGATGGAAATGGCAGCTTTTAAGACAGCATTATGAAACCACAAGGCAGCTATGACTAAAGAGCACAAACATGGATGTCTGCATAACCATGGAGCAGAGTGTCCAAAATCTACCCACAGTTTAAGTTATACTTTATTTCTATTCCATTGTGTACCATACATTATCATATTTCCAACATATTATCCAGTTGTATGATCAATTAGCCAAACAGGTATTGATTTTCAGCATATGTAGTAGAAATCTAAGTACCTTTCTTTGGTTCTTCTCTACCCAGCCTGTGGTGTATAGGAGGGCTTTTTGTTGGGATCAGCGGGATGAATGATGGGATATCCGAGAGTGGCGAGGGGACATGACGAGTCACATCTGAGGAGAAAAGTTTGACTGGTGAAATACAAGAAAACACTAAATGCCTAGAGAAGCCATGTTTGGTAAGATTTTAAAAAGATCATTTAAGGATCTCTCTTTACACCAAGGTGTCAAACTATTATTACGGTATGGATTATGTCCCAGTTATGGTCACGTTATGTTTTTAAGCCCATTATCCCAAGATAATACATAAAGGGGGGGATATTTGAGTGATATGGTTATTTTATTTAGGTGTTAAGTGCAGGGCTGGACTCAGGACAGGGTTAACCTAGTTTAGCAAGAATACTGGAAGTAGGGGGGGAAACAGCTCGCCTAGCTCTTTTCAAGTGAAAGAAATCTGTAGACATAAACCTTACAATTTGTGCTAGGTGGATGGACAAACAGTACAGTCTGTCAAGAAAATAGGTCCAACATGCAACTCCCCTTAACATCTCATTTAAATTGGTGTATTTTCCAGAATGTTGGCAGAAAATATATTAAAATGATCTCAAAAATAATGGGCCTAAAAATATAACCGGTCATTGTTGTCTGTCTGAATTATAAATAAAAAAGGCTAAGGTTAGTATAATCAACAATAGATAAACATGACTATTTAACATTCATTTGTTAATTAAACTAAAATAATATCCATTAGCAGTGTATCTTAATACAGCCTAGTCTTACAAGTATTTACATTTTTACAAAAGACGTGAATAAAGAAAACTTAAGTCACAACACACCCAAATGTTAAAAAAAGTTTTTACCTGCCTGGAACTCTGCGTTTAGCTCCTACATGTGAAGACAGAGTAGTTGATGGTCAAAGTGGTGAGAGAAGCAGGAAGTCAACATCACAGCAGTGCTACAGATTAATGGTGCATCAGCAGTCCACGTCACATTAAAGTCACTTATTTCACTGTGTCTTTCAGTGTAAACAGAGCACCCAGAAAGCAAATTGTGCATGTTAGTCCATGCGCGCCGCACGCCCACCATGTGAGCAATCCATTTACCTGCCACCTTATTCACTCAAAGCAGCCTCTTGTGAACCGAAGCACACCCACACAGTCATTAGTGAGTGCATCTTGTTAGGAACAAGCAAGGATTAGAGTATTGGAGGAAGAGCCACAGGCAGCGAGCAGAAAACAATGATATTTGAATTCACAATCAGTCTAGTCATAGAAAGCGCAAGTTAAAAAACTAAATTCTACCTCTTATAAACCACTCGTCTGATAGAATCAGAACTTTCTAACCCGCAAGAACTTAATGAAATTGAAGCTACAATGTGCACTGAGGCAAGTGGCTGTACACACACACACACACACACGTTTGTTTCTGGCTTGAAGCTTTACACATGTAGTGGAAGTGATATCACACTGGGCTACCAATTACTCGAGTTGCAGCAAACTACGAGTATCGATCATTTCAAGAGTTTCATTTATTTTTGACTTACTGTAAATCAAAATATATATATTTGGTGTAATTGTTGTTTCCCAATTCCATATTTTATGCCAATAGGTTCACACGCAAACAAATGTTTAGAACATGCAATAGCTCTACACACAACACACTGACAGATGTAGAAACACGTTTTATCAACCTTCATCTGAAACTTCAAACTGCACTTGCCAATCAAATATGAACAAATGTATATTCCAAAATATTTTAATAAAATATTCCTTCATTCTGCTTTATGCCCCATTATGGAGATTGAGTATGTAATTAGTGAAAGCATTATATAGCACTGTGCAGTGTTTGGGTGTTAAACCCTGAAACTCTTGTCACTCAAACTGACGATCCCAGATCACATTTCATCGTCTCTGCCACTTGCATTTTTTTTTTATTTTTTTTTTTTTAAGTTGTAGTGCTGTTTTCAGTCTGAACGCCCAGTAGCACCTACAGAAACCATCATCTACACATACAGAACATGTAGAGTTGCCAGTTCACATGACCTCAACGTCTTAGTAAGCCAAGTAAATGGGCATCATCAGTGGTCATCAGCCTCATCGATGTGGGTCAGAAGGGGCCTCCTACGCCGACTAGTTTCATCATCCATTCACACGGTCGATCACTTAAAGGAATACAAGTAGATGACCCCCAACCTCTAGAGACCATAGTAATGACAGGAGCAATGGCAGAAGTCAGGCGATTTAGTATAAAGAGCAAGAAACGACATAAGTGGTGGAGGTTGGTCGAGTTCATCCGGGAGATCTGCGTGCGGCCAGTGTGGGAAGTTTTTTGTTTCCAAAAAATCCCAAAGGTATTAATAACTAGGCAGGTTTGTTACTTATTGATGTAGCCAAGTAGAACATTTTTATTTTTTTATAATTACTCTCTTCATTGCCTCCTCCATCCCCGGTGCACTTTTTCTGGGTAGAGTTTCCACAGTTAACGCGACTCTGGTTATTCCACTAATGCTCTCTGGTAGGCAGTGATGCGCTGAATATGTCTAGGGCTTTTATTGTGAAAGGGAGATTGCGACCCTGAGGTAGAAAGAATCGATTAGGGAACATGCAGCTTATAGGGAGCCAATCTGAAACGCTGGTCATTTCATTTTTCTACAGCAATTCCATTGTGCAATCAACATTTACTTCATAATGATGAGTTAATGCAAAACCAAAAGGAATATTAGTTCTCATCATGATTCATTGCCTCGAGGTGAAAAGTTGCATATTGTAGCAGAAATAATCAGTATGCAACACACAGCGGTGTAAGAGCCAGGGAAGCAAGCACAGTATTAAAAAAGGAGGCAGCCAGTTGGTTTGAGCCTACCTTAATTATGTCCTCAGCCGTCCTCTCCACCTCTTTTAACCGTTTCAGAACTGCCTCTTCATTGGCAGAGATGTCGAGCTCCTGTGTTTCCAAGGCCTCGATCTCCTTCTCTATTCTGTACACGAGTAATAATACTGTTGATTACTGAAACAAGCACTTAGCTGAACAGAACACTACACAGAACACCACACACTTGCTTCAGGGCTCCAATTGCAGGATCCTGGGTTAGTACGAGTGCTTGCTTGAACATATTTTTTTTAATTTCCAGCTATCCCAGTTTAAAACGTGGCTTTGAGGTGAACATGAATGTAAAAAAGGTTCTGCTGTGAAGTGAAGGGTTGCATGTCAGGTTAAGTAACGTAACCGTATTTGCAGTTAGAAATCTAAGTTGTCTCCTAAAGCTGCTCGAAGCAAATCTGCTTTCAATGAAGATAGACTTTGGAGTTTGTAATGCTCTAGAGATCTGCAGTTCAAAGTCGCCAACAATAGACTTACAAATCACAAAACAGTCGCGATCATGACCCTTGTCATGGATTGACCTAAGCTGCGACCTCTTGAGCCTTTGGCAATAAAACAGGTCAATGTGCACATTCAGGATTAGGATTGTGTTCTTCAGCAATGAGAAATCTCCGTACCTGTAACTTGACGGATGAAGCGATTGATCGTAAAACATGTTTAATGTTTACCTCAGAGTAAAATCATCTACATGGAATCATGTAGAATTCACCGGTGAATAAGGCTTTTTCACGATCATGCAATATTCATTTAAAAATGATCAACGTTCAAAATACTGACCACGAGAAGACAAAGCTAGTTATGCTGTGATCACAAAATAAGATATACAGTATATATTTAAAAAAAAAATGTAAATCTTAAAGAAATAGAAAAAAGGATCGAATGGATGTTGATGAAATGGGACACTGTGCTGTGAGGAATTATTTTAAACATTGTTAAAAAGAATTCCTCACAGCAGTACAGTGGGTTGTGTTAATGTAGATGGTGTACGGCACGAATTTGTCCTTTGTGTGTAGAGACACTAAGCCGTGGCTAAGTATTACTCTGATGTAATGAAGGAAAACCGTCTTTGACTGACACACATGGCGCTGAAAAGGTGGTTAAGGTAAAACAGTCTGGTCATAATCCCTCATCGCTTCCCACAGTGCAGCACATGCACGCAAACACGGGCACAGAGCCGAGGTTGTAAGAACAAGCCTGTCAGCGAGTGTGTGATGGTTCAAAGCACTTCATGTGCTCCCTCGTGTTGTCTCAAGGGTCACGTATGACCCGTCACCACGTTTAACAGCAGAGGGGAAAAAAAAAAGAAAAAAACCCTAAATGATATTTATTCAACTTAAATTTTCATGACTTTTCCCAAAGTGACCGAAAAAATTCGAAAAAAAGTGAAACACTGCCTTTGTTTATACATTTCCTTGAAAGCTGTACACCAGGGTGCGAAGATTGTCTTCGGGTCATTTTTGACAAGACAGTTATAAAATCATTTACACAGCGCAAAAACCACAAAGACACACACACACACATTCAGAATGTGTGATCCGCAAAACTTCCACAAGGGACCTCATCGTACAGAAGAGTTTAATAGGGCAAAACAACTCTGGGAACGACAGAAAGAAACTAACTGTTTGACCCGAGAGACTCCGGCGTCTGTTATATTTTCTTCTGCAGCAACCGATTCTCTCCACTGGGATCAGTTAAGTTCCACTCAGTCTTCGCATGCACCTGAACAACATAAATGCCTTCACCCACATGATGTGTCAGTCCTGCCAGATCTCTTCCTTGTTGTGTGCAGTGTGGGATGTGCTGTGGGATTTGCTGCAGCTTTCGGGGGTTACCTGAGGATGTTGCTCTGCAGCTGATCACTCTGCTGCTGCTCGTCCCGAGCCTGGAGCCTCATGGCCTCCTGTTCCTCCTCCTGCTGACTCAGACCATCCATCAGCCATTGCTCCCTCAGGGCTTTCTTCTGTCAGTCAAACACACCAACACACAAGCAACTCAGCTTCTGCTGCCAACAGTATTTAGAGTTCTAGTCAGATTTCAAAAAGAGGTTTGTGTCATGGTGAGAACTGTCTCCCCCTCAGCCTCTGTTCCCTTAAGCCCTGCATCTTTCCAGACCTAGTCATTCACCACCTCTCCACTAGATGCCCTCAGAGTTCCCCATACTTCAGTGAGTTATACAGCTCAGATCATTGCAGGAATGTATACAAGTTCAGTTTTTTCACCCTGTATGACCATGGAAAGGTGTTACATTCTTACATGTTCAGCATCTGCAAAGAGGTCATGAGGTCAGATTGACAGTAAGACGTGAATCACTCATCAGAAAGCTACAGGTCACAAATTTTTTTATAAAAATCACAGATTTAACGCAAGACTGATTCTTTGCAATGCTAATATATTTGAAAGTTATTGATATGGCTTTTTTTAAAAAAGGTATAATTTACATTTTATTACACTGATAGAAATGTCTTTTTTTTTTTGTGAAAATGCAAAAGGTCCACTCTATATTGTTTCAGTAGTTTGTTTTTGTCCCCCTCAGTTTTACAGTTCCAGTGGAGTCGTGTTACTGTCCAGCCACCAGACACCAGACATCAATGATAGAGGACAAGAGCTGATAAAAATGTTTCTGTGCTCGTCTCAGTGGCTTTAATGCACTCGCAGCAATTCACCTTTTCAAGCACGAGTGCGACTCAAGACGTTCTTTGCGCTTGGTTTTGCTTTACAGGCTTTGTACAGGTTACTGTAGCGTTAAAGAAAAGTTAGTTTTAAAACACATCATTCTATGATCGATATGTTTTAAAAAAAAAAAAAAGTAAAAAGAAAAAAGGGATTGTGGCACCAGAAGAGGTCGACTCTGACAGTAAGTGTTGGAGTGAAATAGCTGTGGGTAAAATAAGATTACAAAGTTATATAATGCTGATGCGGAGGGACTCCAGTGAATATTTGTGAAATGCAGGTCTGGCCTTGCTGCAGAGTGTGTCTGAGTTTGTGCAGAGATTGTTGCAGTGTATTAGCTAGTAAATTAAATGACAAAAATTTCATCCCAGAGTTCCTCCTGGGAGACTTTGTTCAGTGCATGCTGGAGACACATTTCTACAATAAGATGTTAGAACCACATTGCACATCCTGTGCGTTGCATTTTTTCCTGGACTGCAGTTTTCTTATTACAATAAAAAAAAGTACCTTTATGTACTGGAGTTTTAATTTCTCCTCTTCGATCTCTCTCCTTTTCTTGGCGATGTTCTCCTGGATTCTTCTTTTGTCCTGCAGGGGGAAAAAATGAATAAAAAATCAAGACACGGTTGCGTCATGTGTACATTTTACAGCATGGAAACTATTTCACCTGTTGTTCTTTTGTGCCGACCCTTCTACATGGGGCCCGGCAGCTGGAGAGCCATAAATAGCTAAAAACAACACCGCCCTCATGACCTGACCTTACCTGTTTTTGTGTGCGTGTGTCCACCTGTTCACTACAACTTTCCCTGCTAATAAGCACCTCCTGTAGAAAAGATAATAAATCTTACACAAAGTTAGATTGTCGTCTGGACATTGAAAGTCATTTAATAATGGACGCATATTTGTCCCGACAGAATTATTACGGACAAAACACACTGCTTAATGGCTTTATCTCGGCATCAAAACACAAGCCCTTGTTGCTGGATGTCACACTGACGGGGGTCACTGCGGGCTAAAATTAGCTCCTGGATCTTGGATCAGAGTCGCTCTAAGCCTCAGTGAAAGGGGATCTCCCTTATGACGTCTGCTGGTATTTATAGTCCTGTCTCTGTCTGCGTCTGACAGTCAAACTCAGACTCTGGCACCATGATAATTGTTCATCATGGTTTTGTTTTTCCACTTTTCAGATATCATATGGGCGGCCCTCACCGACTCACTACTAGGAAACTGACGGAAAGTTATGGAGACGTAATGATCGTCTTCTGAATCAGAATATTCAGTCAGCACAGAATCAAGATGTTTTTTTTGGCGACCTAAAATTATTTGCATTGCTTTAGTAATCTACCAAAACATTACAATCAGTGAACTCTTACAAAATAGATTTTTGTCCCCAACATTTTTCTTTTCACAGCAAGAATCATTTCAAAAGTCACATAAGTAACATTCTTGTCACCATTAAGAAAAGAAAAAAATTATGATTTTGAGAACCATCAGAAATATTTAGCCTCCAAGCCTCCGAGTGGGCGGCTGTTTGAAGTTTGACTGACAGCTGATCTGGTACGGGCTGGAGGGACAATAACAAACTTGCACTGACAACTGTAGCTGTCATGCTCAACCAAGTTTACACTTCTTTCTGGGAAGGATATAAAATAGGCAGAAACCTGCTGGTCTCATTGCACTCTGCTCTATTTCCATGCCAGAACCTCCGCGCATGGACTGACACTCATAAATTGGTGAACTACAGGAAATCCAGGTACGTGCTGCGGAGAGCTATTACCAGCGCCAAGAATCAATAACGGAACAAAGTGGAGTCTAACCACCAGGGCTCCGACACCAGAGTTATAACTATTACACACAAGAGGAAAACCAGCAGCTCGGGTAATGTCTGCACCACATGAACTGCACACTTCCTGACTGAGGAGGTACAGGAGACCCTTGACCCCTGCCCACCAATGATATCCAGGGCTGATTCGTGCAGATCCTTCAAAAAAAAAAGATTAATCTACGCAAGGCACTTGAACCTGATGGCACCCCTGGCCATCAACCGGCAGATTTCTTCAGACATGTGTGCCTAAACAACTACTGCCCAATAGCAGCTTTGAGCGGATCCTTCATCACCTCCTGACACCACCCCACCTGGGCCAGAGGAACACGTGTGAGAATTCTGGTCATTGTCTATAACTCATATACGCGCCACTACCTCCTCTAGCCTGAAACTGCAAGAATATGCTTGAATTTTTTGATTGTTTAAAACAAATATTCCACATGAAATTGGTATCTATGAGAACTCTGGGAACTCCTCTGGAATTTAAATTAATGTGATGGGTTTCAACAAAAATCACATTTGTGCAGTCAGAGATATTGGCTGTGATGAAAAGACAAAAAATAAGAGAAAGGAGAGTGAAAAGCCTGACACACACAGGGGAGAGGTGGATTATAAAATCACTTCACAGCTCCAGAATCATGTTTTAAATGATTGGTTTTATGAACATCGTTTTAACCACATACAAAGCTGTGATGCCAACCTTCACTCTGTCAGAGGAATTGACCTGCACATCTTCTGCCAGAACTCTGAAGGTTTTCCCTCTACAGCCCTGTCATCCTGCAACTACACACCCACACTTTTTTATTTTCAAACTCCTTGCAGGTCTTCAGTTTCAGTGCTGCATCCTGCTCAGACTAAATATCACAGCACTGAACCTCTAGGATGCAGTGAAGTTATATTGCTAGAAATATACACACAAGCCTTTCAATGTACATACAAAAAAGGTATGAAAGTGCTGCATCAAGACAGACCTGAAAATGTAAACTTACTTTCGAAAAATAACAGGAAAATAAATCCCTAGACTTCATTTAGCCTATAGCTTATTGTGTTTTCTCCTGTCTATATACACTGTAAAAAGCCTTTTTATTTATTTTTATAAATAGTGGCCCAGAGAGCTGCGCATAGAGAAACACAACCAAATACAGAGATACACTGCAAGACACTCAAGACTAAGCTGGAAACCATTTCCAGGGGACACTAAACAGTGAGCAGACAAGAAGGATGGAAATAAATCTTCAGCAACTCCCAATAGCAACTCTGCTAGGCAAGGCCTGGAAGAAACCTCTAGCAGGGCCATAGAGCTGCCTCTTTGAGCTCAATGTTGAAGCACTTTGCAAGGCACTAAACTGTGTAAATCACCTGAAGTTCGTCCGCTGGGTCCATGTTTTGGCCAGTTTGAACTCTCAAGGTTTGGTATGCAAATGTAGCGTACAGGTATCAAGAGTCCAAAATGGCAGCAGGTCCAGCAGAGCAGGTAACATGTAGCAGGGCAGGTAACATGTAGCAGAGCAGGTGACATGTAGCAGAGCAGGTAACATGTAGCAGGGCAGGTAACATGTAGCAGGGCAGGTAACATGTAGCAGAGCAGAGCAGGTAACATGCAGCAGAGCAGAGCAGGTAACATGCAGCAGAGCAGAGCACGTAACATGTAGCAGCGCAGAGCAGGTAACGTGTAGCAGAGCAGGTAACGTGTAGCAGGGCAGGTAACGTGTAGCAGGACAGGTAAC
>CALSCE010009814.1:5724600-5735304 GCA_943593645.1 Bovichtus variegatus
CAGGTAACGTGTAGCAGGGCAGGTAACGTGTAGCAGGGCAGGTAACATGTAGCAGGGCAGGTAACATGTAGCAGAGCAGGTAACATTTAGCAGAGCAGGTAACATTTAGCAGGGCAGGTCAAATGGATCCATATTGCAACTAGTGAAACAAACTGGTACTGAGAAACTGGGCTGGTATTAGTAGAGCTGGATCTAGTTAGAGGGAATGGGAAGCAGGTGGGTGATTGGGTGATGCAGGTAAGGAGGTGGGCGGGGAAGTGGAAGCAGGTGTGTAGATGGGCGGGGCTGTAAGGGAATGGGGAAAGGAGGGAAAGTCTGAGGACATCTGGTGGATGGAAGGAACGTGGCAGTGGAATGGTTTTAAGGAAGTGGGAATGACAGTGGGAGACAGGGAAGCAGCATGTGACAATTTGACACATAGATTATTTGTATCACTAGCTGCTATCGCTAGCAGAAGCACTGGTCCTCACCGTGATCGCCTGGAGCCTCTCCTTCAGCAGGTCAGCCTCCTCCATGATGGACCTACAGTGCAGACAGATTACACAGCAGTGAATGAACTGGTGGAGGAGGAAGTGAGAGGGCAAGGCTAAATCCAAATAGCTCCAACCTCAGTAGCAAAAAAAATCTATATTTTTCAAGACATTTCATGCTAATACACAGGCAAGTGAAAAACAATAATGAAGCTTAGGTAGAGGTCGAGTCCAAAGTGAGCTATCAAATTACACCCATTACCCAATACCTCCAAAGTTTTACAATGTTCACTGTTACTGAAGAAAACCAATGTTAATTGGCAACAACACTATGGCAACCTCAACTTGTGTTTGATCCTAAACACATTTTGAGATAGGAAAAATATGCAATATGTGTATACCTTGACTGAGAGAAAACAGTCAGAAATAGTTGCAATGTGCACATATAGAGCATGCATCCAATTCTAATGCAATTGAGGCATTTTTTTAAGTAATGTGAAGCCTGTGTAAGTAACACAGTATGACAATGATGTTACAAAACACAGTCCAGGTAAACACAATCATGTGGAGTCTCCAAATGTGCAAATGTATATGTGACATTACTCAAACTGGAGGAAAGAGTTGATTTGTTAGGGACTATTTTTAGCGGGGAAGTAATAAACATTTGGTGCTCTAGGGAGTATTTCTGGCAGCAGGATGGTGTGTGTGGGATTCAGTCAAAATAAACTACAGTGTGTGTGTTCACGGTAATGAAGGAACATGTCACCCAGCGCAAGTGTGTGTCTCATTGACACAAACACACAACACTAGTCAGTGGATACATTCATTGTCAGAGAAATATGGATTATTGCCTGCATTATCATTTAAGGGTGTAATGAAGTTGACCCATTGTTGTGACCTCTTCATCTTTACATAATGGAATTATACAAACTGTATACACAGTCACCACAATCTATAATGTGACTGGATCTATAGTTTCAGTCAGATTACATCATACATTGTAAAAGGTCTGCACACCGTGTGAAAGCTTAACTCCAAAGTGTCTTGGCCTGCCACCAATGATATACTGCAGCGCAAAATAACACACAATCTGGATTTGCGTATGTCAGCCTTGACGGGGAGAGCGACAGAAAGTAGCATGTCTGTGTCACATGTCAGATGGTGATTAATACAGGCCGGAGGAATGGCACAATGACTGTAGGGAATGTAACACGACTGTGTGGGTGTTCCGTGTTATAATGCACAACGGTAAGTCAGAGGAGAACAGAAGGATCACTGACGGTTGTCAAGCTGGGAGGACTCAGCAAGTAGGTACACACAGTAGGCAAGAAACACCACAAAGGAAGTAAGGGATGCGAAGATATGGAAGACAAAAGTGGGACAAAGCCAAAGGAAAGGCAGAACACCTGACGTGTAACCAACAAATTGTTAAAACAAGTTGGACACTTTCTCTCTCTCCTCTCCTGCTCCACCTCACTTGACCATTTTCCTCTCCTTGCCTCTTCTCTTCTTTCTCTTCATCTGTCCCTGTAGAAAATAAAGGCGTGGTACCTGCTGAAGTCAAAGCTTCACCAACGGAAACACTGTCACGTCTATTCATTTTGAAGGAGCAACGGCCAATGGGGAAACTCCCAACACTCGACAGCCAGTGGTGTCATTTAGTCAGAAAGTCAGCCAGTTACTTTTTTATTATTATCAGTAATTAAAATCTTTCAAGCCGAGGGATATGTCCTATTTAGTTTCAAACATGCAGTTAAACAGCCTTTGATCAAATTAAAAAAACAACACAATGTAGATCCATCTGTTCTCCAGCACTTATCTACGTCTAGTGTTGATGCAGGAAGTGTTGTGTCCTTTATGTAGCAATGCAAAGGGTGGAGGTCAGAGTGCTCGATAGTCCTGGAGTGAGTCTGACTTTCATTCAGGAGACTTGACTTTTCATCCTCACACAATCCAACAGCTAATGTTTATTCATTATTTTTTTTATTTGCTGTAACCACAATCTTTTCCTAACTATAACTAAGTGTTGTTTTTTTTGCCTTACCTTAACCATGCTTTGACCTTAGTTTATTTGTCACAACTATAATCTTTCATTAACCTTTACCATGCCATAGTTGCCATGCATAAATAGTATGTCTCATGCCAATTAATAAAGGAATTCTAGGTTTTAACACTATTTGCCCCACATTTAACAGCTTTTTTTTTTATTTCATGGGTATTATTATTCATATGATAGGTGCGCTTTAATTTCCATGATTCGAATGGCGAGGTGAACTGTGTTTCTTAGAGAGGGAAGCTTGCAAGATGTGTTAATAACATCAATTACGAGCAGAACCCCTAAGTGCCAACATCAGTTGCTTCATTTGAACTTATTAATATGTGATTTAATGTTTCCACAGGGGGCTGACTCACCACTGGCCTGTTAACACCTCAGCAGCTAACGCACAGTTTAGTAGGAGCGGGACGGACCAAGTGAGGGAGTTCACACCTCCGGTCGGTTGTGGTTTGTGAAGGTTCAGCTTGCTGTGAATTTCCCCACATAAAACATAAAATAATATCCTGTATACATCTTAGTACAACACAGTCCACAGGAAGGCTTATGTTCAAAGACGTACAAATACCCAGGGAGACTACATATTGTCTATTTGCTGTGGATATATGAAGACTGGAAAATGTTCATATCTCTTTACTGCTCCATTCTGTAATCTGTTTCAACAATGTCATCCTGTGTAATCCTGCGCAACCACTACACATAACTCCACTTTAATGTATCTATAAAACGGTTGTCACTTATAGGATATTTAGCTCTGCATATCAGATGACTGGAAGGGAAAAGGCAAGCTGCTGGAAATACTGACTGTAGGAGGTAACATGATCCTCAGCGATTAATAAGCAGCTACATGTTTATTTATGTGGCGCTAGCGTTCACACTGCTAGTAGCACCTGAGCTGGGTAAATGTCATCCTGTGCATGTTCACTACTGTCTGCTTCCTCAGTATATCAGAGGGGATACATGGGTTCATGTACAGGATCACTAAAAAGGCGGTGCTACCGATGGCAATATCAACATCTCCTTGTCAAGGTAATTGTAAAGTATGAAGCTGTGGTGGAAAAAATGGCCCACAGCAGTGGTATAGTAGCACACGCACAATGTATTTGTATCAAACAAGATTAAGGAAGTCATTGTTGTACGATCATTGTCCTTTTCACTGCATCCAGGTTTTCTTTTTCTTTTATTGGCTTTTGATTTTCTTACACCAGAGCTTGTTGTTCTATACTGTTTGCAGCCAACTGTGATACATCAGATTTCAGAGCTTCTTGTCTGCACTTAAACACACCGACCGTCAGATGAGTTTAAGTTTGCACATGGCACGTGCCATCCATTAACCTTTTTAGGACTACATTTCCCACAACACCAAATATTCCCTGCCCTTCTTTATCCCCTCTTTGGCATTGTCGAAGCAAGTAAACCAATATGTCTTTGCCCTCCAAAACAACATATATGAGTGGTTTCTGACCCATTGTCCCTATTGTATCAGCAGGATGAAATTATTCTTAAGTGCCTTCCAAAACTGCTCCAAAGAAAATGATGCATACACATTGGTCATAGATAAAAACCAGTGGTCTCTTGTGTCATGTTGCCACATATACTTTGTTGACCCCTCCATACAGTCCGACTTTTGGATTTGGAACTATTAGACCAAATAGGAATAAGAGGCATTTGTGCCATTATAAACAATAATGTATCTTATTCAGATATGAAATCTATTCAGTTTTTTTTAACTGATTACATGCTGCTTAAGGGTAAAGGAAATAATTATGCTGAACACGTGCAGACAGGATGAATGCAAATGTCCTTGACAGTCCACACTGTCCATACTGTTGTTAGCTGAGAGGGGGGATCGCATGTACTCCAGTCATGTCAGAACGAGTCGGTTCTAAATACCATATCGTATGCAAGTAGGCGCTTATATTCTTACACATTCATGCTCAGCCCCCTCACACACCCACACACATACCAACTAAAATCAGCCTTTCACCCACACACGGCCCAGGCACAGCAATCATGTCACACAGGGAAGGCAGTAGATAAGCATTTGTCAGCTTGCAGTCACAAAGTACTAGAACTGTGGGGATTTATGTAATCCGTAATATTTTAAATCACTTCATCAAATACAATAATCAAGGATTTTTTTGATCACAGCTGCTAAAACACTAGTAATACTAATGTTCAGTGATGAACTAATCAACCACTCTGACCTCCTTCATAAGAGGTTCTGTGTTGCTATAATAATGTCACACTACAGTATGTCCGCCTTCGCTCCTGACAGAAAAGAGTCTTAATTTAACAGGGCAACTAAAGGTCTTTGTCATGGAAACATAGCCAGGTATTTGAACACACCACCAATTCCGTCTTAACCGATTACGTGTTCCTGTACTGGAACGGGGGCATCATTTCTGTATACTATGCTATTCATAGTACATAGATGCAGTGCCTGAAGAAAGCTTCACAGTTTTTAATTAAAACCCAAAATGTCAAAGCATTTTCTCCAAAAAAAAAAATAGGTAGGAAACATGAAAAAAAAAACCAGCTCACACAAATTGTCACACGCAAAAAAAAAAAAACAACAATCACAACTTTTAATAGCGTGTTTCATTATTTCCACCACATTTCCCACATGTCCACACATCTGCAATTTGATATGAAATGAACAACTAAATTGGCACTGTCTTGTTGATTGAGTGAACATTAATTATTCTCCCTTGTAGCTGCTTTCTGTTGCACAAAGGAACAGCGAGTGGGAGGAGGTGGGAGCTGGAGGAATGCTGAGATTGAAAAGAAACACGATCAACCGTCGACATCTATGTTACAGAGCACTTTCCTATCAAACCTTCCAACTCCTCAACCGCACGGAACTCATAAGAACATCAAGCAAGACTGTTGTCAAATGAAAAATTACAGCATAAGTCATTTATTCAAATGTACAGCGGTGGAACGTAACCAAATACACATTTAAGGCACTTGTACTTCACTTGAGTATTCCCATGTGATGCAACTTTATACTTCTACGCTATTGCATCTGACAGGCAAATATTGTACGTTGCACTCGCCTGCATTTGACTGACTGCTGTAGTGGCTTGTTACTTTTCAGATTCTACATTTTCATACCCTTTCTGACTATTAAAAAACATATATGAAGTGTTCTCATGGGTTCTTCATCTGCACAGAGGCTGCAATGAGTCGAAAGCTAAATATTTCAGATTCATCTTTCAGTCTCTGTACTGGAGTAAAGGACTACAATAATATTCATCTCCTGATCTCCCGAAGAGCAAACAATCATACAGCAGCATGCAGCTACATGTTTATTCATGTGGTATGGACATCGCAAAATATGTGTTGTGAGCATATAATACAGAGTTGTCCTACTTTAGTCCTGAGCTAGCTTGTGCCTTCCGCAAGCTTTTTATTCGTCAATGTATTTTTAATGTATCAAAATGTCCCCTGAAGAGACGAACGAAAATATGTAATATGTATCAAACATGAATATGCCTGTGTAGCTACAGTGTGAACTGTTTCTGTATTTATGTAAGTGTGGATGTAGGTTTTGGGGCTGAGTGTGGGGTAATTAAACAGTGGGGTAATTAAACAGTGGGGTAATTAAAGTGTAGCATGTATTTCGGGGAAACCCACTTCCAGGAATTAATAAAAGGTTGAAATGTGAGTGACGGAGGGAGGAAGGAAGGTTGAGAGGCTACTGAAGGTCATGCTGCTGGTTAGCCTGTCCACCTGTTGACACTATGGAGGCCTGAGCCCCCGCTGCCCAAAATAGAGACGTTGCCTCGCTCACAGCTGGACCAACTCGACACTGTGTGCATCACAGAGTCTGCATGTGTGTTTGCAGCAGGTGACGCATTGGTCCTGAAAACAGCTGATGGTGGGAAGACAAACCCTCAACACCTGTCAGACATATCGGATAAACATGTTGTCAGACATGCATACCCTGAATATGCTGTACGATGCCAGGTGAGAACTGCAGTCAAACGCTGGATTTACACATATTCTCGATGTGTTTGGAGGCGTTTTCTCTGTCAAGGCCAACTGACGAGGGCTAAAGGAAAGGTCCTGCCTAGTTTATCCTCTGCCAGAAACCCTGGGAATCTCACCTAGACTGATGTAATGCCCGGATCAAGCACACCGGGGAAGAAAGAATCAATTATAAATGCTATGGGCACATGCTAATGGAGGACAAAGCCAAACGAGCCAACACCAGTCCGTGGGTGCCATTACAGCACTTATAGTTAAAGTACTCCAGTTAGCCAAAAGTACTGTCACTGGCATGCACAAGCTGTTTGGGCAGTTTCCAAAGCTTGTTGGCTTGTAGACTTTCACTTCTCACCCCTCCCTTTCAAACAACGCAGATAGCGCTGAGTTAATGGTTTGGATGATGGGGCCGCTGTACAATGATTAAGTATTCAGCCTGTGAGCTGCCAGAGATGAATCCACTCAGAATGAAAACAATTGTGTGGCAGATTACTAATCAGAATGGCTGAATATAGGTGAGAAATAAGTGAGGGACTCTGGTTTATGCAACATGGTGTCTGACCATGTGCAAAGGGAAACAGTTGTCATTCCTGTTCTGAATTGCCACATTATGAAACCGTGCCATATTAGTCTGCTCCTGGCTGCTTCCCTGATCCCTCCCCTGATGCTTCTCTAAGAACCCGTTGAATGGTTTTGTAGACAACTTGATGAAATGTACAAATTAGGGGCACATACTTTAGGGCATTCACTCCTCAAAGTAATTCATGGCGTTGTGATTCATCACTTAGTTACAGTGACTTCATCGCATACTTTGAATGTCTCAGGACCTTGAGAATGTGATGTCATCCGGATTAGCTAAACCTACAGGTCGGTGTCTTTGGTTCAGAGTTGACTACATTTTTGTAATCGGTTAGTTTGGGTTTAAATTTGGGCCTAGTTTATATTACATTATAAGTGTTTTTGCCTCTTTTATATAATATGCTAGCCTACTTATTTAATTTAGTCTCTTTGCTGTTGTAACACTGTAAATTTACCCGCTGTGGGACGAATAAAGGATTTCTGATTTCCCAGTTAACAGTTACCAGTAGCTTAAAGTATTTGTAAGACAAACTCCCTTGGACCCTGTTTTGCCCAATTTCCACTGCATGGTACGGCTTGGCTCGACTCGTTTTTTTTACCAGGTGCTTTTCTTGATGCTTTTTTGTTTACAACAGCGGATAGGACCCTCTCAATATAGACGGGATGTTTAACTGATCATCATAGCCACGCCACGTGAAACTGCCATGACATCATCCTCAACCCGACACAAACGCTCTACTACTGGATCCTTTCATTGGCAACCAAACAAAGGAATGTCTGTACTTCATCAATTGACCACACAGCAAGGTCATTTTTCATGTTAATGTATCATGTGTTAAGAAAATTGTGGTCACTATTGATAGTAGCTTGGCTGTATAAATATGGCAGGTTTGTGCAGGACGTGTCGCGCAAGTGTTGATTCTAGTGACTATTCTCTCTGACCAATAAGTGGTCTGCAGTGTTTTAACTCCACCTTTTAGTATCAGCTCAACTCGACCGAGCTGATATCAAATAAAGTACCAGGTACCAGGTACTATCCACAACTTTTGCCAATGGAAAACAAAACAATCCCAAAAAAAAATCATGCACAAAGGGGCTATGAGAACCCTCTATAAAGAGGTAGCGATGCATGTCAACACCTGACTCTCTCTCTACCTTATGTTTGGTTACCTGTGGTTAGCTCAGCTGATCCCCGTGTAGTTGGGAGAAATTCAGAGACCGGGTTTTTCAGATGTCTTGTATTGCTGCTATTCAAGTCCAAACGTCGGCCAGGAACCAACCACCAACCAGGAACCAAACAAAAGCATGGCAGTGCTCGAGAGATCTAGTAAACAGCTCTTAACCTGACTGTTGTGCACATATCTTACTTCTTGTGAACATAATGTAACCCACACTAGAACCCCACAGAGGGGATTATTGGCAATTTTACATTAAAAGGCGTCCTCATTCATAGTACTCCTGTAACATCTTCTTCTGCATAGAGTGTGAGTAAAATCCCTTCTGATCTTTCTCTCCGTGCTCCGTCAATGATCCACGCTAGACTCCAGACCCAATGACATGACCCCAATGCCTCCCTGTATGTCTAGCCATTTGGCCTAGGTCCTCCGTCTAATCCCAGCTCCTCCTTCCTTAATCTGATCTCTGATGGATTAAGAGCACACAGGCTAAGAGCAAATACAGTACCTGCACTAGTCTGTTGCATGGTCTGCTTAACATCAAATTATCAAGGTGTTATTGAACTTCGATTAAGACTCAGATATGGTCCATTTAGTGTTATCGATTTCAGATGGATATCTGGTTCCATCGAACCGCCTGGGGGAAATTTAACAGTAAAGTAACTTTAAAAGTATTACCACATCCATCTTGTCTTTTCCCAGCCAAATAACCATAAGGGTCTAGAAATCAGTCATTTCACTCATTAATAAGTTGACTTCATGAGCCACATTGGCATTTTTTTAACAAAAACTTGGAAAAAATTTTGTAATTGCTCAAGAAATTAATGATATGTTTGGAAATATGCATCTTCTCTTATTCCCGAAGAGTTATACGAGAAGATTTAAATGTCCATCTCGTGTCACGTGTTTTTGGCCTCTCAGGGGAACCAGACATTGTCATATTATCACCATATTAAATAGATATGGCTTTTATTGCTATTATATTGCTAACATGTTAGCAAACTGTTGCTTATTCACACATCCAGCAGATATAGCAACAATATCAATCATTTCGAGCTGTGTTTGTTGCCACCCTTTGGATGAACAATATTCACTCTCCCTTTAGCTTTGCTTTGGTCTTGATCCATTTCTGAAAAAATTATGTGGTTCTTAAGATGCTAAATGTTGGCAAAGTCAAGCAAAGGTCCAGCACTGAACGCTCCCTAAAGCCAAAGTGTTAGTATGGCTATGTTTGAACTTTGGACAGAGCTTCCTGATACTAGTCTTTATGCTAAGCTAGGCTAATCGTGTCCTGACTCCAGCTCTGTACTAAACACATAGACATTAGATTGATATCCATCTGAACATCTCACTCACAGAAAGAGAGCAAATGTACATATTATCTAAATTGTTCAGCTGCAAGGAAATCCTGGATAATGCTACTAAATCTGCTTTATGTTTGATTTCAGATCCTGACAGAGGTGTGAAACTGAGCTCTCTGCTTCATTAGCATCCCTCCCCAGCTCTTCCACATGGACTGCAAATGTTGAAATGACTGGGATGAGTGGGAAGGAAAGGGCATGAGGTGACTGGTTTTCTGCAGGCAGTTTAGAACAACAGCATGTATGTGGGAGTGCACAAATGTGTGTCTGTGTGCATACATTCATAACACGCAAATACATGCAATTTACAGCTTGCTGACAGATTGTATATGTGATTTCTGAAGACCACGAACATATGACAAAATGTCATGTAGTGACTTTAGGCTCCTAAATTGATGTTTGCGTGTGTGTGTGATAATCTGAAAGTAAAAGTCCTGTTAGTTAAAGCCAGACCCCTGCTAGGATGCGGCAAGCAGCCGACAGCTTAAGGGTATTAAAAGATTATAGAATCAAAAGACCCTCATGGCTCATTTTACTTCCTGAAATAAGTTACCTCTGGATAATAGACTTATGGTGGAGACTATGTACAGTGAGTAATGGACAACACAGTGGTAATCGCTCTACATAGCGATCTCTCTGATCCGACAAGAGCATCTACCCCTTGAAAGCCCTCAGCCTCAAATAGATGCTCTACATTAGTATGTCAGAGGCAAATGCAAACAGTAACAGTGATACAGAGGTCTACTCACCGGGTGTGTGCGGTGGTGTGTCCTCGAGCAGGTGATAGCAGAGCGTGTGAGGAAGGTAGAGCTCACTCGCGCAGCGTATTCAACATTACTGAGCCTGAGGTTGTGTTGGGAGATTGTGTAGGCTGAGAGAGATTCAGACTAACTGGGAAGACTCTCCCCTTCTCTCTCGCTCTCTCTCTCCCTCTCTCTCTCTCTCTCTCTCTCTTCATGTGCTCTGTCACAGAGCCCAACCATGTGCCTGAAATACCTCTGCCAAACAATTGCTCCTCAAATTTGCAAGCACACACACACACACACACACACACACACACACACACACACACACAC
>CALSCE010009814.1:5735314-5784885 GCA_943593645.1 Bovichtus variegatus
CACACACACACACACACACACACACACACACACACACACACACACACGATGTACAGTATATGCACATACATACAAAAAAGGTGTATTTGACTTCCTTTCATATCAGTCAGCCGGTGTGATTGCCATGGACACTGCTTCTCATTCCACTCTGGGAGTTTTTGAGGGAACATGAATTGTGCACTCAGAAAAACTGCCAGACAGTAAATATGGTGTGCTAAAAGGTAAATGGGGATGTTTTTTGGACACAACTATGTGTTAGTTTCAAAATTGGACTGAAGTCTAAGATGGTCACAATTCATTTGAATGACAGTTGCTCACCAGACTTTAGGTTGTGACGAACTCACGCACACGAGCGTAACATTTCTATACCCTAAGAACATTTGACAAACATGAAACTTTCGGGGTTCAAAATGGTTTTCACATCAATCTGTCCTGTCAACAGTCTATGGGTAATGCTTTTTGGACCACAGGGGATCTTCTTGTTGCGACTTCCCAGCTAATTGGCAGCGAGAGGCACTGGCTGAGCCATGTCTGGCTCTATTACAGTAATACTTACATGAGTGGGATTGAGTCACAGTAAACTACTGTGTGTGTTCATTGTAATGAAGGAACATGCAACCAAATGCAACTGTGTGGCTCACTGATTTGCTTTTAACAACAATTAACAACAATTGAGCTGCATGTTCCAGAGGAAGAAGATCATCAGGCTTTGATAAACACACAATACTTGTTAGTAGAAACATTTATTGTTGGTTTTACATATCATTTGTTGACAAGTAGAAAGATATAGATTAGACATGGTAGTCTTTGGCTTGTCACTGGTATTATATTTATTTTTCCACCCGCCAGAAGTTAGTGTATTAAACTTGCCAAGTATGTTCACTGTTTCCATATATATATATATATACATATATATATATATCTATAGATAGATCTGCAGCACACGGCAAATCTTTGAATCTAAATCAAATCTGAATGTGTGCGTAAGTGTGTGTGTGTGTGTGTGTGTGTGTGTGTGTTCAGTTGCCCATGATGGACGTGCACAAACATCAGTGCTGACTTACAATTAGTGTACCAGCCCTCCATATTAAGCTTCAGAGAGTGTGCGCAGTGAAGTGTGGATGGGCCTGTATCCGTTTGTCTGCAAGTCATTCTGTGTGTGACTCAACTCCAGTTATCTTGGGCCAAAAATACAGCTGCTGCTACTTTACATTGTAAGACTGACTGTGAGCTATCAGCTTGTCAGACAGCCGTGCACGTGATGCAGAAACCTTGTGTCATCTGATACAACTTCTTTGTCTGAAAATCGTGGTTTGTTCCTGAGTTCCTTTTGAAATACTGCTCTACCTAAAAGCTTTAATTGGAGAGGTTGCTGTTGCCATAGCAACGTAGCCAACTCCAAATTTGTACATGGTTGGTAGACAGAGCAGAGACGAGGAGTCCTACCATAGAGCTGCTTTACAGGCCGTATTTCCTCAGAATAGCAGAATGACTGTATACATTTAACTCCACGTACTGTGACTGTTGAAAACTGTTTATATAAGATCACATCCCTGGATTCTATTTTGTCCATTTTGGGTTTTTTTGGCGTATGGTTGATCGCATCAATTATGCAATTGGCTAAAAGGGAATCCCAAAAAATATCTGTTTAGCTTTCTGATCAGAGAACAGCATTCATTGAACTGAAGGATATCATTGACCTTTTATTGCATATTGAACAGCAGGTCAGGTAGTTGGGAAATGACTCAGGATATCTTCAGACTGATTTAAGCCCAGAAAGAAAAGTAATCTCCGTCAGTAATTTGAATAGGGCCACTCTGGTGATGCAGCAGAGGCTCAGGCAAAACAAAACCTCAACCGCCAAGACGCTGCATTGGCCAATTAAACACACGCAAGCTGGCATTCCTTGCAGATTACTTTGTAACATGGACAAAGTATTTCTACTCTTAATCAAGCGGTCGTTGCAACAAAAGAAAATAATAACAGTGACAACTTTCCATAGTTGTAAAATCCTGTCTTAAAGTCTTATAAACGTCTGTGCGGTGTTTTGGCATTTTATGAGCGTTCGATCTCATGGATCCGTCACTCAAACTGGACATCCTGGATCCTCATTCACCCATCCATCATCTCATAAGCAACAAACAACAATCCAACCAATGCAGCCCCTTGTGTTGCTTTAACGCAGTTATGTTCCCAGTCTAAAAGGCTTAAGCATCATCGACAACATGCAAAGGGGGGATGGAAATGGGCTGGTAAATATACTGCTAGTGGGACCGGTGGGAAAGTCTGAGGGCGTTTTGTTGAGGGACGGGGGAAGTGTGTGTGTGGAGGAGGGACTGAGGACTGAGGCAGACTTTGTGACAGCTGGCTTCTCTCATGGCTAATGTACAGAGGTGATGAGTAAGGTATGTAGAGTTAACATATTCAGGGTTTCTCAGCAGAATCCTCTGATCCCAGCGTTACAGGAACTGAATGGGTTTTTATTGTTTTTGCCGCTTTTGCATCATTCCAAGTCCACAAAATGGAATATAAGTGATTCCAATGATGCAAAACAAAGCTGCACATATTAATTATATATACTTGTATTGGACAGATACAGAAATACAACAGTGATAGGTCAAACTTGTCTTCTGATTTTGGCCACGAGTTCTCATCAACATCACACCTTATGTCCTCTCTTACAATACAGCGGGGAACTAATCTTTTTTTCATGCCTGATCTATCCCTGGCAATCTTCTGCAGATATGAGCAGCATTCATTGTGTCCAAGAGAGACATCTGATCATGTGGCTTGTGGTCAGAAGCTTTCCACCTCCAAAAAGGAAAATAATTTCTTTGAGGGGTTTAGGAAAGTGACACCATCCTAGGATGCCTGGTGCATTGACTTCTGATGAGCCGATTGTGTGACTGTGCCTGTGTCATCATGGCAAACTGTGCTCCTGGAGACACTTAAGGTGCAGTCACGAAACTTTGCAGGTGTGTAGCTGAGAACAAAATGAAGGTCCAGTTCAAAGCGAGGGCGCCAGAAGTTGGGGGGTAGGAAGTAAGAAAGGGGACATTTGTTTTCCCTCCCAAATCTGACAAAATTCCATCGATGTGTTCCTGAGATATCGCGTTCACACGGATAGTGCGCATGTAAGGTCACAGTCACCTTGACAACAAAAATCCAATCAGTTCACCCTGGAGTCCATGGGGATGTTTTTGCCAAATTTAAAGAAAGTTCCTGCAGGCGTCCCTGCAGATCTATAAATCTATACTATTGCTACTTCTACCACTGCTCTGCATGGCTAATCTATGCACTACAGTATGTGCTTCATAACCATATTGCTTATTTATGTTCTGCTTCTCTATACTGCTTTGCATAGCCGCCTGCATTGATTAGTGGATGTGCTCAGTGCATCCCTGCGTCAATGTTTTTGCTTCCTCCTGTTGTTCTACTTAATTTCTGCTGATTATGTTGCTTTTTGTTGTAATTTTGCCTGTTTTATGTGTTGTTTGTATTTCTTCATTGTCACTTCATTGGTCTTTGCCAAAGGACTGCAGTTGAAGATTAGCCATCTGGCTAACACTTGATGATTCATGTTTGTCGTCCTTAAAAATAAAGAAACAAAATGAAAGTTTCCATAATTTGGTTCGTTCACTTCATTTGCTGACTTCCACAGACGGGACATAACATTGAGGTTTTCTGTCTTGACCTTAGAAACAGCAGTTTGTGATACGATCTCACCGCATGGTCCCCTCAGTATCTAGCTTTAGAAACGTGTCGAGTCTGGGTTGGCTCAAACATTGGGAGTGAAATATGCTTAAAATGAACTCTGTGTGAACATGGTCAACACAACCTAATCTAAAGACACCATCAGAGCACCTATGTATCCCTACTTACCCCATTCAGTCATTCGTAGTCATTTCAACTCTTCTTTTTCATAATTTTTTATCATTATCCTCATTCTCATTATCAACACGCCTGTGCTACTCTGGTGCAGTTAGGATGGCAGTCCCGTTTCCATGGCAACCAGTGAAGTGAAGAGTGTCTTAGCAGCTCCAGTCTAAAGATAGAGCCCTCGCAAACACAAAAGTTGGGCTGCCCAACCTCAGTGATCATTTTCATCAAAGAAAAAGTGACTACACCAGAGAATGAATGACACTGCACGTGCCAGACACTGAGAGATACAGCATTAAAAAACAAAAAGCCTTTTTTTTTTTTTTTTTTTACTCCTATATGATGATCTCTATTGTCTGTATGGCAGATGAGGGAGGTTCCACATTAAACATGTCCAAATCACGTTTTACATGATGATCCATGCTCTCCTTCTAGTCATTACCTAACTCTCTGCACAATGCATTTGTACTGCCGATATCAAAATGGCTGCAGTGCTTTGCTTGCTTTATGTATACCACTGTAGAATATTCTGACTGTGACTGATCTGTGCAATCTAGCACTAATCCGACCCTAATTTACATTAAATTGAGAATTGTCATTTTGTGGTTATTTACTCTGCGTGTCTCATGAAGGTCTCACAGTGATACTGTGTTGGGAGAAAACCCTTGTTTCTGTGTCACAGTACGTGCATACCATGTTATATATATATATATGTTAAGGTAATGCACTTCATTTTGTAGCCCAAAAGGGGGTTTTGCTCTTAGCATGTAGTCTCCCATAACCATCATAATTCCACACAAAGGGGAGGGGGTGGGGGGGACGCTCTGGGATGATTGTATTCCTTGAAACCGATCATAATCATTTTGGGTTGCACCGAGAGTGTCTTGCAAAGTGCTGACATACAGATAGCGGAAGGGGAGGAGAGCAGGCGGCCAACGGTGTGAGCCGGACTACTTAGCATGTGACTAGCTTTATCGAACAGGTGCAAACATATAGAACAGGTCCAGCTATACTGCAGCTAAACCAGGTGTCGGAGGCACCCAAAACAGTTGTGCAAGAGAACCTCAACATCATGTAACGCACTGGGTGTAGACATCTCTGATGGCTAACCAGCATGCAGTGGGGCAATTCTTCTTCTTATGTGTTGCTGTCCTGTTACTGGTGTTAGTTTTAATGTGCGTTGTTTTCTGAGGTCTCCAGTGTTCACATTTACCCATTGTTGTACAATAAGAGTGAACATGAACGTGATTTGCACCAGTACTGGATTGACTTGAAGTAGCGCTCAACCACTTTAGCACTTTGCTGTAGGTCTAGTTTCTACACTCACTCTTCAGCTGGGCTCGCAGTTTCCCCGTGCGGTCTTTGAGCTGAAGCTCGGCTAAACATGTTCCAGACCTACAGTATCAATCTACTGGACACACAACAGGTGAAACTCATATCAGCCTTGCAGCCATAACTACTGAAATGATTTATTTCAATGGCATAGTCACATACAGTATCAACACATTCAAATTGCTCTTCAGTTTTGCCAGATCACAGATGTCCAAAGCAAATACATCCCAAGTCAGCCACACACTTCTGCGTTTCAGCTGAGAAAACACAATCTGGCCACGTCAACAAAAACATTTAAAGTGGTCAGAGCAATGAGACGAACTTAAAAATCCCCAGGAAGAGATGACTTCACCCGCCAACTGCAGCTCCCCTGCCACATGACCACGCCACATTCTCCACTGTGTCTCTAATGAATGGGAATGTATGGAGCATCTGCTCTGGAGTCGGTGGGCATAATGTAAGGCTGCCTGTCTCTCTGAAGAGGCCTTCATAAAACACATCCACAGCCTCCCACCCACTCACATTCTGTCCTGGAGAGGAATTATGTGTGCAGCTGAACCACAACAAAGCAGAGACGACACATGAGAGATACACACAGAGCATTTGACATGAAAACAGATGATTCATCTTTGAAACAAGAATACTCAGTAGTTGTGAAAGCAACCGATTCATCTCGTTTGTTTGTGAGGCCCGTTATTGTGAATATTAAGCCATTTTATAGATATACAGGACGTAAATAACAATTCTTCCCTTATCCTTTTCTATTGTGAATACAGATAGTTTGATGTTTTCACAAAACAATCCACCTACTTGCTTTTTCTGAAGCGTTTTTACTTCATCGCAATCTCATTAGTTTGCTCCGTTTCCATGAAATCGTACATGTTCAAACTTTCCATTTTTCTGAGCACTTTGAGGACTTTTCATCCACGTTGACTCAAAAATTGAGCTGTACTGTTTATTCTAGGCACTTGACAAAATGACCGAATTACATGTTTAGCCAGATTAACATATTAATCTGTGGCACAGCATATGCCAAGTGTGTTTGTGTTTAGCATTTAGGTAAAGTTTACCATCAAGATATTCTGATTAAGTCAAAACATAGACAAGCACTGTCTACAATCAGTTATTGTGTACTGATTTAAACTAGATTTTTAATCTTGAGTTATGTATTAGCTTTCCTTGTTCTCTCTTACTGATGCTCACCATGCTTTCCCTGTAGAGGTAGATGGAGTCACCCAACGATACTTATAATACTTATAATAATAATTAGGACTACCTATACACACCTCAACGTCCAACTGCAGTAAGGACTCATAGTATGATATAATAGTCCATGCAGTATAATAAATTATAGCATGATCATGCATTATAATACGTTATGATGCAGGATATATTAGAAATGCATGAAAATGCATAACACTTACCACCAACAATGAACGATTATGACAAAATAAGCAGAGCTGCACCAATATTTACTTCACTTTACTTAACACATATATTTTTACCACAATGTTTAAAAAAAATTTATTCTGCCACACCAAAACTGTTTTAAAAAAATATCTCAGTTAACACGAAAACACTGATGTGTTTTTAAAAAGAAATACAGAGAATAGATTCAGCCTCTCATATTTGTGATATTGAGCAATACAAAAAATAAAATTTTTAAATAAAATTGACAGCCTGACCTGCAGCAAAGCACATACAATAATGTTCTACAACCCCACAGCTGAACCGGAATAGCTGAACTGTATTTTTAAGTGTCATGTGCTCAGGAACATTATGTCTCACTGTGTGCACATAGAGCAGTGATGGACGGTGGTCTTAGGGCCTGTCACAGTTATTAGCTACAGCATATCTCGCCTCACTGTCATTTTTGGCTTCTTACTTCCAGAGCCTCGTGCCATTGACTGCATTCACATCGCCAGCCAGTTAGCATCAGCTGACAGAAATAGCTCCGGTGTCATACATTCTGTCCTGTGAACACACACAGTCTCTGCTCTGTGAGGTAATGCCTCCATCATGCAAAACGCAATTACCGCAGGGACCTGTGAAGCATCGGGCATGTGGAGAAGTTGAACCTTTAGCCTCGTTCTGGAAAAAGATAATCCAAAAGGCCTGTTTAGCCAATAGCATAGTTGATGGGGAAAACAGTGATGAGCAGATGGATGGAGAGATGGACAAAGAAGGATGGCTAGAAGAAAGAGGGGCAGATGGATGATTTGTTCTCCAGCAGCACATAGCACCAGGGCAGCTGAACACACAGCTGAGTAACAAGCTGCTGCTGGCACCGCACACACTCCTCATGTCATAAGAAGAATAGGGCTGATTTCAAATTGATAAATCAATAATACTTCAAATTGCCATTGTTATTGAAATGAAACCTGCCCCGAGCAGAATGCAGATTTGCCAACGAGCAGAGACTCAGCACCTCGCTCTTAGTTATGTGCCTGTAGCCTGGTAATCGGATTGTGGGGACTTGAACGACCACCCTGCGGTTCCCAAGCCAAGTCCCCCACGGACTGAGATACTAATATATCAAAAGACCAATCTATTCATCCACCCACGTGGGCATGTAAGGGCCCTCAATGCATCCCACGGCCTTCCTGCTGTGACACATCCACTTAATTACACACACAGGTATTCATGGGAGGCAAACACATTCGAAGCGGTGCTCGCATGACAGACGCTTGTTGAATAGCTGAGACGTGCAGTCCATTGCACTCCAACATTATGGAGTTTTTAAACAGAAAAAGATACGAATAATCATGTCTCAGGAATCGTATGATCGTATGACACCCAGTGTAATATCGATGAATCTCACAATGAAAATGGAACTTAACAAATTGACCAATTTCTTTTTTTTTTTTTTTTTTTTTTTTTTTATTAAAAAAGGACCTTATCAATTCAATACAGCATCATCTTATATAAATATCATTGCACTCCGATATTAACAAACGTATTATATTGTAATCACTATTTCTGTTTCTTGTGTTTGACTTGAAAAGCTGTGACTGCTACAGCTTTACGTCCATAATGTGAAGACACAGTGTGTCCACAGTTTGATAAACACGCACGCACGCACACGCGCACACACAGGCAAACACTCAAACAGGCAAACACTCAAACACTCAAAGACAAACAGTGCCCTCTATTGGCTCTGATGAGATCTCAGACAGGCTTCCAATCTCCATTTAAACCACTCAAAATCACCCTCAGTGAGAAGAGTTAAGACAGCAAATGTCTTAAAAGGGCCCAAAGAGCAGAGTTTCTGGCTGATAACATCTGCTGAAATGAGGCGTGCATTAAGTCAAGGAAAGATCAGAATGTCTCGGGTGTGCAAGAGGTTCCCTACCTCCTGAGCCCTAAAGAGAGGCCGTCGTCACACCCTGGCCAAGAGGGGAAATTGCACCAAGCTGCCTTAAATTATTAATTAGCAGCCATCCTGTCACCCTGAGCAACAGCTGATCTGAATAACCCTCCAGTAATTACATTCAGCTGAAATGAATTGGGAAAAGGGAAATGACAAACATGTACCAAAAGAATGAGGGACTGCTACCAGATGACATAATGCCGTTATGTACGTGAAGTTACTATGTTGATGTTTTTCACTGTTCATTACATATTTGAGATGAGAGATAGCTGGGTGTCAACTTGCGTTAATCAAGGATTTGGGCCTGAATCATTTTGATACATAGTTAAAAGAGGTTTTTTTTGTCAATCCCGGAGTGGACCCTGTAACCATATCGTCCCCTTGATCAAATAATGTAATTATAATGTATCTCTCTGCTAGAACTTCAAGTTCCTTACGTGTGAACAATGCTCGTCTGTCCAACAAGGGCTTTTAAAGCCTGTCCCACCAGCAGGTCATTGGGATTTGTCCCACTCTGGTTTAAAATGAATAAAACAAAACTAACCCGGACATCAGAAATGACACATCATGTATCTGTTATGTCAATAAAGATTTATTATTATTACATTGATTTATTGATACATACATACACAGCAGGTGTTTAACTTAAAAACATGATCGCGTGTTCGTGTGTGTGTGTGTGTGTGTGTGTGTGTGTGTGTTTGTGTCTTTAAGGTCATCCTTTCAGCTGCTCCAGGTGAGTCTGAATCCTGAAGGCAGGGTGGCGTACTGGGCTCGGAAAACGATGTAGACGTGATGGGAGGAGGCTGTGAATGGAGCGATGTTGGTTTCCTGAACAAACAACACAGAGACGAGAGAAGAAAAAAAGAGAAAAAAAATCCATGTTCATTTTAAAAGTTCAACAAATTTGTTTGGTTCCTCGCAAGTAGCAACTGCCTTCTTGGTTGACGTACCGCTCCACAGTAAGGTCCGACAGGCGGCGAGGAGGCGTCTGGGCCATCATACAACTTCAAGAAGTTGTTCTGGCAATCTCCAGGGTCATCAATGCTGATCTGGGCAAAGGTGACGGTCACCACACGGCCTCTGGGTGCCATAATGTCCCACTCACAGTGGGTACTGTTGGGATACGTGCCTGGGTAGTTGGGACTTGAGAATGAGCCATGGTCTCCATACAGAGTGCCACCACAACCTAGTACACAAACACAAAGATGCTTCAGCTAAGACACAAACAGGGCAAGCCAACAGGAAGACATGAAACATTTCTACTGTTCCCAGGCAGTAGTATTACAAGCAGTAATAACAATGGAAAAACTAGGAAATATTAAACATTTTTAAAAACATCTCCCGTACAACGACACACAAGATAGAACCAGGAGCAGTAAAACCAGGTCAATGGAAATACATAGGGCCACTTTAGACCTGCTTCTCTAGTTCTACAGTCAAGTGGACACAAACAACGTGTAAAGCTTCCACAGATGTCAAGAACCTTCAATTATTGTTTGACTAAACATACATAGGCAGGATCACAGTCACCACTGTAAAGACACCCGCAGGACATGTTCCATGACCTACTGTATGTCATTTAATATGAGAAATGTAGGATCCAGTGTGTTTGGAGCTTGGCTCATGCTCGGGACAGAAAGTCAGGACTAGTTTGGCAACCGCAAAAAAACATTTCTGTTTGAACACGAGTCATAGACTTCACTCATCGAAGATGATAAATAGGTTTAAGATGTACTAATTGGTGACAGCAACTGTTTTGGTCTTTGGTTTGAATGGAAACAGTTCAGCTCTGACCTTGAGGGGAGGAGGTCCATGAGGCCTCAAAGCCATCGTGTGTTTGGGAAAAGTCACTCTTGAAGCGTAAGTAGAGCTGGTTGGATTGTGGAAAGATGGGGCTGGGCAAGGTGTTGCCGCAGAACCGACCAATCAGTGGCGACGCTGCTGTACTGCCGTTTCGGATCTGAGAGAAAAACAGAGAGCGTTGTGATTTGCTGAGTCACTGACACGTCACAGGATCACAGGGAGAAGGGTACATGAGCTTATTTGTAAAACACTTGTCAAATTAGAGTTTTAAACACCCCACACAAGACTTCCCTTTTATACTTTGTTTTTACAATATCAAATTATTAAGATATAGTACTGATAACATATATTTATTTAAGTAGTTACCGCCATAAACAAATGAGCCCTTTGCATTCCTATGAGCTCAGGCTCATTGGATGTGTGCTTCCAAACAGGACAATAGTGATTATACTACAGATTGCGTTAAAACAACAGTTTGATTATTTTTTTATAAGATTTTTCATACATTTGCATACATTGAGATGACATGGGAAATATTTGTATGTCTCTGCATGTGTGCTGGTTGTTTTACCTCCAGGTAGTCAAATGCACAATGGCTGTGGCTTTCCAAATCGAAATTGTTAAAGAAGAGGGAGATGGAGCTGTTCTGTGGCGCCTTCAGGATGGTGGTGCAGTCTACGTTGTGAGGGTAGATGTCCGGCCAGCCCGGACTCTTCAGGTAGCCATATCGTTGTTCATAGGTTCGGCTGCAGCCTGGAGATCACCACCAACACAGTCAGAGCGCTTATCTGGAACCGAGTTCCCTCAGTACCCATCATGCCCACTACAACTCAGAAACCAACCTATCACACATGTAAGTGATGAACACACATTTCAAGCCCTAAGTTGTTTAAGGAAACTAAGTAATATTGCATCGACTCATCTGGCCACGTGTACTACAGATACCTACTGCTGATCTGATAGGTGAAACTCAGGCCATTTCTTGGCATGAAGGTGTCAGATTTGAAGTTCACAAGGATTGTTCTGCCGTAGCTGTAGAAGTCTGGCGGATGAGCATCTGATGCACAGAACTTATGTGACTGTCCATAGTCTCCCTGGAAACACAAGAATCGCCTCAGTCAGAAAGGATATTACATTAAATGTGCAGGAGGCTTTCAGTGATGAATTTGCGCCTTCACAACAAACATGTTTGAAGGAACTCTGGCCCTCACCACAGGCCAGTCCTTCATCTCCAGGTAGTTTGTCGAGCAGCTCTGGCTGGACTGGAGGATAAAGGAATTGACTGACAGTTGGATGGTTTCCTGGGCTGGAGCATCCAGGATCCAGCGGCAGGAGGTGTACGGAGGATAGGCACTGGGGAAGTAAGGTGAGGTCAGGGTCTGCACGGCGGTCGTGGCATTCAGAGTCCCGCCGCAAATCACTGAGGGAAGGCAGACACATTGAGACGGTTTGAAAAATGCACATTTAAAAGTGGATTTGACCACAGTCATTTTGGGTTAATTAATGGTTTCAGGTGAGCAAGATGGTGTCGTACAATTGAATTATTTGCAAATAAATGTTAAGCCTTGTTTCTGTAGCGAGTACAGTTTAAGTAGAGTGGAGTAGAAAGTGTCTTACATGGCAGAGCTCTGTAGGTAGCATTGAAGCCTCTTTTCTGCACTGAGTTATCAGTGACGAAGTGAATAGTCAGGAAGTTTCCACTCGATACAAAAGAAGCAGGAATGAGGTTTCCGCAAAATGTCCCGACCAGAGGGAAGTTAACGTTGTCCCCATCATACACCTGGTGGAGATTCACATCCATTAAAGACATTAACAAAAAATAGCACAACATTATATGTTGCGTGATGGTCAGTAATTATGTTCTAATGAATGAAAAGTAACATATGCCATTCATATTTCAATGATGGGGGGGGGGGGTTCTTTACTTTTAAGTAGTCGTAGCGGCAAGAAGTGGAACTCTCAAGGTCAAAGGAGTCAAAGGTCAGGTTGATAACCCTGTTGGCTGGCGTCTCAATGGTCCACATGCAGTCCATCCTGACCTCATAGCGCCCATCCAGGTTTGGATCCGGAGAACCAAAACTGCCTATGGGCGTGGACAGGTAGCCACCACATCCCTGTGCCGGACCTGCAGGAATTTCAGAAACTAACATTTAGCCACTTACTCTGACTTATAATGTGTGAATAGGAAATAGCCGTTCCATCCATAACTGTCCTCAGAGATTCAGTAACATTGACCTACCGAGTGTCTCACTGTAGGTAGCCCTCCAGCCAATCCCGTTCAAGGTGGCATCTGTCCTGAAGACCATGAACACCTGGTTGGTGGAGGAGCGCAGATCGGGTGGCAGAACTGTGCCACAGAATCTTCCCAGCAACGGCGCCAAGGTGTCCTGTCCATCATACACTGCCACATAGTCATAGCGACAGGAAGAAGATGCCTCCAGGTGGAAGGTGTTAAACCTAAGGAGAGAGAAAAGGAGAACATGAGGGGCTGAAATTCCTTTTACAGGTCTTTTGCACCAACATCCTGATTCACAGTGACAAAACTACAGATTAGTGGAAGGACCCAAGTGCAGCCACCAGTTTGTCCTGTGGCGACGTGTAACCTGTCCAGTAGAGGTCATCTGGGGCTCCACCTGAATCCTCTATTTATTAGCACCAATGTGCGTAGTTCGTCGTTTAGGAATACTAGTGTGAAAGGACGTGCGTCTTTTATTCTTACCCCACCAGAAAAAATGTCAGTAGTTTAATTTTGACTTAAAAAACGCCTCGCCCTCTAAGAGCATTGTTTTCAACGCACTGAAAGGATTCTGACAAAGAATATGAAAATCCCCCTCTCGCCGGAAATTGAAAAAGTACGTCTTAAATACACTTTCAGTTTCCCACTCTAGTCCTTCAATCCAAGTCATACAGATGGTGCAGTCAGTGCAGTCTCACTTGATATCCACCACTCTGTCAGCTTGGACCATGATATGGTAGGTGCAGTTGATGTTGTGGTGGTAGTTGGTCATGGAGAGTGCTGGACTGCTCAGTGTGCCCATAGTGCTGTTGAAGAATCCACCACATGCTACACACACACGCACACACACACACACACACACACACACACACAGACGCCTTAGTCCAAAGTCCTTACATTCTGGCCTAGTTTTTGTTTACAACAACTCTTAATGGCTTAATTTGCTCATGAGACTATAGCAATTATTTCTCCTCTTCATTACTTACGAATGGCTCTGTATTCTGCCATGAAGCCAATGTCGGGGATCACAGAGTCAGAGTAGAAGTGGAGTAACATGGGGCCAAAGTTGGAGAAGGGCCCTGGGATGCTGTTACCACACAGAGTGGCAATAGCGGGGCCACCGGCGGCCAAGTCGTAGATCTTCAGCCCATCATACTGACAGGTTGAGTGTGCTAGACAACAGACAGACACGCCAAATACTCAGCAAATAGAGTACAAAACATTTATGTCCAAATGGGAGACAAGCCATCTGCAGGAGATTCTTTGTTCATACGCTGCCAATGCTACACTTGCCTTCTACTTGGAAGACCTTGAAGGTGAGGACGACCACAGTCTGTTCTCCAACATCTATGGTGTAGTTGCAGTTTGAATAGTTGGGGTAGTCAGCTGGATAGTTTGGAGAAACCACACGACCACTGGGAGCTGTGAAGTTTGCGCCGCACCCTAAAAAACAGAAGACATCACACTTTCTTTACATATTGTTGGGACTGGCCACCTCATTCCTCACCAGCTTAGAATGTTATCAGCCCATTAAATGGCCGTTAACTGTGATTACTAGCCCTCTAATGCTTCAGACGGGGCAGACTGCACCCACCAGAAGGTGCATATCCACTAGGTTTAGGTGCTAAAACTACATGGTTAGGTTTATGGTTTGGGTTAATCCAATTTATTTCTGTCCATGAAACTAGTTTTTCCAGGCACAAAAGGACCTTCACTAGATTACATGTCATCTGCACTCTCATGTGAGAGAAGATCAGCTCTAACCAAACACAGGTACCTAACATTCAAGGTTACTGTGTTTCAGACTCAAACACTGTTACAGTAAATCAATACGTTCTTATTAACACTGTGACGCTGTCTTCGCGACCTGGCTCTTACTGGTGCTGAAGGACGCTGAGAAACCTTTGCCAGTGGCCTCAGTGCCCTGGAATCGGCTTGTGATGATGTTATATGGAGCGATGATGGGGTGCGGGGCCACCGAGCCACAGCCTGTTGACAGCAGAGCCTCAGTATTTTGGGTCCGACCTGACCACACCTGCAAGAAAATGCATACTGATTCAGAAACTGTTAACTTAAAATGAACAATCCATTTCCTACATGGATGTTTATGAAAACATCTATTAAAGCTGTTTTGCATTGCAGTGACTCGTCGGCATGGATGCACAAACCTAGCCTATCAATTGAAGATACTGGAAGCGAAATTGGATGTCTGTAACTTATATCAATTTGATGCTCTATAAAGCAGCTGGTGGCCAAATCATGAATAAACTGCAGTCATTTTGTTCTCTTACTAGTCCCTGAACTAACACATCATTTGAACATGGTTTCTGCTGTAGTTCAGTTCTGGTACCTTTATATAGCTGCTCTGGCAGGTCCCAGTGCTGTCTGGAATTTGGAAATCACTGTTGAAGCTCATCTCCAGGTGGTTCCCCTCATGGGCAATGATCTGCCAGGAACACTCCACATTGGCCGGGAAGTTCTGGGGATAGTTTGGAGACTTGATTGCTCCAGTATCAGCATGTATAACACCTCCACAGCCTGGCCGGGAAAAATAAATAGAAAGTGACTGTACAGTGCGTGTATAAATGATCATACAAATACAATGAAATGAACTATTGAGAACAGTGATACAAGCAGACTGAGCCTCCTTTCACAGGGTTGCTGGTCTCATCCTTAGGATTGAAAATCCTCTGGCCAGAAAAAGGGTGTGGACTAATTTCAGAACAGAGTTTATATAGGCCTACGTCTAATTGACAGCGTCTAATTGATTTCCACAAAACAACGTAATGTAATCATCAACATGGGATCATTACATTACTTTGTCTTGAGGGAATATTGAGAGCTGTCACTGCAAATTCAGGCATGGTGTGTCGAGGGGAATGAGACAACTGCACAAAGAGAGAGTCATGTGGCAAAATAGAACCTGGCTCAGACTTGTAGCATACACCGTGTTGCTAAATGTACTGATTTTGCAAGCATATTATTGCTGCAGAGGCATGTGGTGGCAAAATGTTGAACATTTTTGCCACTGGACCAGGTCACGGTTTTATTATCTCCGCCAAGGAGGTTATGGTTTCGTCTCGGTTTGTCTATTTGTTTGTCTGTCTGTCAGAAGGACTACGGAAAAAGTCCTTGCCGGATTTCCATGACCCTTTGTGGAAGGGGCTTTATAAAACCTGACCCACAGCAATGTTTTGATGCATATGTGTACTCCTCATTGTATGTAGTTCTACCAGCTAATCAGTTTAGTACAGAACACGTGCAGCAGGTTCATTTAGAAGGTCTAAACCCACCTGAAGAATCAGCAGACCAGGTAGCCACAAAGCCCCCTCTGGACACACTATGGTCAGCCAGGAAGACAACAGCAAGCTTGTTGGATCCCGACTGAATGATTCCTGGGGAGGTGGTCCCACAGTACTGGCCGATAACAGGAGATCCAGGGGATCCTCCATTGAAGATGGTGACAGAGTCCCAGCTACATTGAGTGTGGGGCTCCAGGTTGAAGTAGCTGAAGGTTAGCTGCAGTAAAACAGGGTTATAGAAACCAAGGCATTTTTACAGTGTAGGTGGCTACCAAGCAGTAGGTCCTGGCGTTTAATAACTTCAACACACAAACAGTGACCTCTGCCTCAGCTCACCTAAATGCTGTCGTATTTTGGTTTATTTTTGTTTTGTATCATCACTCTACCCAACACCCCCATACACAATAAGGCTAAACTATTTTCTCTTCAGGTGAGAGTATATTTCAGTTTCTCCTGGCCCCCGTTTACTCAGACAGGATATTACAGTAAATTCCTTCCATTCTTTGAGTTCACTTAATGCACTAGGCCATGGTGCAGACTCACCTTAATAGTGTGACCCACTGGGGCCTCTAAAAGCCAAGCACAGCGACTGGGGCTGGGGTAGATGTTGGGGTAGTTAGGACTGGATAAAACCCCTCCTTCGTTGGTCTGCCAGCCTCCACACTCTGCAAAGACATAATTTATTGAAATGTAATGACTGCTAGATTAGACACATGTTAATGCCAAATGTACCCTATGTCTGTCTTACCAGAGAACAAGTACTTGGCCTTGAAGCCCAGGTCTCCCTGGGAGGCATCAGTCTTGAAATGGACCCAGAGCTCTGGGGTAAAGACCACAATGGGAATGTTGGTGACGGTCTGCCCACAGAATTTGGCCAACTCCTCCCCATCTGAGTCACCTGAGGGAGGGGATAGAAGGTTTAACAAAAGCAACACATAAAGACAGAGATAACCATCTGTCCACCTTCAGTGCTTCCCAGAGCCAATGCGCTCTGTGCAGCACAGCACTCACCTAAGCGGAACTGGAGGTAGTCTGATACACAGGTCGGGTGGTTCTCCAGGTGCAGGTCGTCTATCATCACCACAATAGAGGAATTGACGTGCTGTGGGTTCTGGATCAGCCACTCACAGTTGAGGTTGTTGCTGTAGTTTGACACCAGGTAGCCAGGAGAGGTGAAGTTCCCACCTGCTGGGTTGTTCAGGATTCCACCACACTCTAACAAAAGGCACACACACAAGATATTAACACAAACACTGTGTTGATGAAAGAGAGGCTTGAATATGTCGCTCTGTTAAGTCTTTTAACGATGTGTATAATTCAGTTTTAGTTCTGTCCACGGAAGTATCTAACCTGCAGGCTCCTCAGAGGAGTAAGAAGCCATGAAGCCACCATTGGAAACAGAAGAGTCTGTGCTGAACACAACGGTCATGGTGTTGCCGGAGGAGTGCACCTGTGTGCCTGCTGGTACGGAACCACAGAATCTCTGCAGGCGAGGGGCATCGACGTGCAACCCGTTCAGTACCTAGAAGACACAGAGGTTATCAAGGAGACACAGGTTACTGGGTCTGTAGCAAGGCGGCAACATTCGTAGGATTAGGCCTTCCTCGAGTGTTAGTAAATAAGGGGCAAGCTAAACTGGAAAAAGTAAAGTGATAAAACAAGAGGAAATATTGCCAGAAAAGCACTCACATCAACGTAGTCAAATGTACAGAAAGAACCAGAATCTTCAAGCCGCAGGTCATTGATGGTGAGCGTGACCCGGCGGCCTACTGGCACCACCAGCTCCCAGCGACACACTCGGCTGTGTGGGTACAAGTTTGGGTAATTTGGGGACGAGATCGTTCCTGAGGGAGCATTGAGCTCTCCTCCACAGACTGCAGTTGGAGGAGAGGAAAAGTAGAACAAAGAGAGACTTTCAAGAGATATCATTTCATCATATTTATGTAAATGAGAGCAAATATGGGGGCCATTCAATGCCGTTTGAAGTAAGTTAAGAAATGCCTACATATTTAGCTTATGTACTTGGAAATAATTGTGTATGATGTAAGAATACCAACAAACTAAATACTGTATAATATATGAAGCAAGGGGCTGCAACTAACTATTTTCATGCAACAAGCCCTCAAGAAATCAGCCCTTTTATTGCCACCATCACATGAGAACTGCATTGGGGAAAAATCACGTCAATGTATTGTAGTTTGTTATCGTGCGACCAACAATCCTTTTCTAATGAAAATGATCGTACCTTCAACGCTGGCTTCAAACGTCAGACTGAAGCCAGCCGCATTTCCGCTGGTGTCACTGACAAACTTGACGTGGGCGAAACTGTCAGACGTGTCAATGGAAGCCGGAAGGTCACTGCCGCAGTGTCGGCTCAGCAGGCGCCCTACGCACAAAGTGCAACACAGGAAATGTATCTGATCATGGGTTCATGAGTCGCATCTTTGCATCTCGTCGTGTCAGTGTCAAGTAATTTTGCTTTTGGCTTCTGCAGTCCTCTCTTGCCTCCATTTATTAATTTTTCTATTTCATTCTATTGAAAGCATAATCGGGAGCATAAGCTCGTGCTGTGAAAATAAATGTACACTATGATCGGTGACAGTCGGCTCAATGGGAAACAATGACTCACCTCATTTGGAGTGTTTTTTTAGATCATGTTTATTCACAACAAACAGCCAACGCTATTTTTTCAGAATAAGTGCAACAAACGAAATATTTTGTGCATATAAATGTAGTCACTGAAGTAAGCACACTATCAACACACACACACACACACACACACACACACACACACACACACACAGCTAGTGTGCGAGTACAACAGTTTCAACTTTTGCAGAAGCAATCTTAAAACTGTCTTTTATTAAATGTGTACTCTGGTGTTGGGTCTTAAGATCCGGTTTCTCTCACCTGAGGCATTGTACTCTCTGATCTCCACATAGTCAGCAGAGCATTCTAAGGAGGTCTGCAGGTTGAAGCTCTCATAGCTGAGGGTGAGGTAGTGCCCTGTGGGCCCCTCCAGGTACCACTCACAGCTGGAGCTGTCAGGATAGTTGGATCCTGGGAAGCCAGGGCTGTTGATCGTACCCCTCTGACCGATGTAGGTACCTCCACATGTTGCTATGAGGGATTGGAGATACATTGAGAGTAGGGATATGTATCCTAAAAGTCATGATCATCGCATCTCAGTAACCATGAGAACCACATGAGGACAACCTCAAAGCTGTACTCAGACCTCCATGTTAAGCAGGTAGAAAGGTTCTGTCTCTCTTTGACGCCACAGTACAACAAAAAGACGTTGGTACCACAACGTATGCAATTGACAATGAGTGGCTCAAAATGTATGTGTTCCTGTACTTATATGGGATATTATTGGAAAACAAAATGATTTGTGATTTGCCCACCTATAGAGTACTTTGCCTTGAAGCCTTTGTGCGTGACGCTGGTGTCAGTGCGAAACCGCAGCAGCATGGAGGAGCCTGTTGAATGTTGGGTAGATGGTCGGGTGTTGCCACAGAGTCGCGAAATTAAGTCAGCGTTGGAGGTCGAGCCGTCACGCAGCTCCAAGTAGTCGTACACACAGCTGAGAAATGCAGGATGAATACGTGAAAACATGTCATGATGCCCAAAGCGTTGCTGGAAGATGACAGAATGTGAAAATAATCTTTAAAAAAAATAAAAATAAACTGGGAAGTAGACTCCCTCCAACAATGTCTGGCCTATTTTACGTCTCTCATGACCCCAACAGCCAGAAACTTTGTCAAGTTGTCACATGGATTTACGTATAGTTTATATAGCTATAATATATATAGCTTATATTAGAATGGTGATCCTTTTCAAATTACAAATGATTTTTACTGCATGTATCAATAAATCATGACATGACACGTTAGAAAAGAAAAAGGCAGTTCAGTTTCCACACACTCTACTTAAGAACTGTAAAAATAAACAAAGAACAGCCTACATGGAAAGTATCAGATGTACCTGGGTGTGGGTTCAATGTAGAATTCATCCTCAAAGTCAATTTTGACAGATTCTCCATTGGGCACAGTTATGACCCAGATACAGTCGATGTTCTGGGGGTAGTTCTGAGGATAGTCAGGTGAAGTTATATACCCTGGAGGATCGTTATCATTCAGCTCAATGAAACCTCCGCACGCTGCAGAAAGATATAATACATACATTCATTAAACCAATTAAATTAACACAGTGTAGTTAAACAAAAAGCAGTATTACTGGTATTGAAACAAAAAGTTCCAAGTCAGGCACTCTGCCTTCATCATAAGGCTTTAAAAACCAATGTAACTCCACATCACTGCTCCAGACAGTAGAGACAAACAACTATACCATTCATAACGGCACTTCAGTCTCACAAGAGAAATAACTTTTCTTCTGATCAGTAAACCTCCAATGTAGAGGAGGATAAGCTTAAAGTCCAATATAATAGCAAACCTGCAACCAAATCAAATCTCCCACGAAGGGAATATACAGTAGCTTGTTATCTAAGTTGAACCTCGTAACTTTAGATGTAACTTTAGATGACTCAATGAAAGATTAATATTTATTATTATTATTTATTATTGATATTTATGGTTGTTTATTCACTATGGACCTCGTAGATACACGTAAAAGACCATCTGGACACACCCTGGTATCCTGGAGGTCAGACCACCCTCTCAGTCCATCACGCTGTCAATATCTGGGCTTTCCCATTCAACCCCTTAACTGTAACTATCAACAAACCCAATAATAACACTCTTGTAATTCCTTGATCACCGTTAAAACTATCCATTACCTATTGGCATTATATGACACTGCTGTACGAACACCAATTATGTCGATGTTGTGATGAATTCCATTGTATAAAAAAAGCGTGCTTGGTTATACCTTGACTGTGGGCTTCAAAGGTCAGCTTAAAGCCGCTGTTCTCATTGTTGGCGTCAGATACAAAGTGAATGAAGAGGTGGTTGTCAGTCGTCTGGAAGACGGGTGGCGGACTTGAACCACAGAGACGTCCCCCGAGTAGCGGAGCTGAAACATCAGGACCATTCCTGAGCTGTGGAGACAGCAGCAAGCGAGTAAGAAAATAAACAATAACTGATCATTAACAGTGGATCCAAAACTTCAGACAGAGAGAAGTAGAAAAATGTGGCAGGTTATATCAGAGCACCATTTCACATTTACGGTGCAATCCAACAGTGCGTGTGGACGGATGGTAGCCGAAAGGCAGTGGGCTACTGTCTGATGACGATTTAGCTTTTTCTCATTGCATTAATATGAATGCAGAGATACAATCCGGTCGCGTAGACGTCGTCTCTCAGCTCCAACTCTCATTAACTCATTAGTGCGTCTGAAGTTGCTAATCGGACTGTAAAATGATGCCCGGCGCACGGAGGAGGACGTCTTGACCCGATTACCTCCAGGTAGTCTCCAGAGCTGCATCCAGTTCCATAGCCTTGAATCTGGAAGGGGCTCTGGAAGGTGACGGAAACCCTGAAGCCAGGCGTCACCATCACTTGCCAGCTGCAGTCCAGACCAGGCAGGTAGTTCTGGGGGTAGTGGGGACTGCTCAGCACGCCCCTGTCGATGTGCAACAGGCCACCACAACCTTATAAGACAAGTATGGTGGTTATTATCATTATCACGTGTTTGTCGTTCTTGTATAGAAGGGACAGTCGTGGAGCGTGACCGGAAACGTATGAGAAAAGAAAGGGATATAACAGTTAAAGTGAGTGAAGCTGTGTCTGTAAACGCTTCCTACATAGTGCATTGCTTTGATCGCTGATGTTGCTTCATTTTTGAGTTATTCTTAGTTTGGATGAATTATGTTTGTCGCTTGGACTGAATTGAAGCCATATTTAAAAAATTTTTTTTATCATGGATTGTGTTAAAGTCACTGCTGCACACTTCAGAAAGCAACTCCTGTCTTTAACTGACGCTTACTGGTGTTGCTAGTAACACATATACTATGATGTGTATGGATTTTCCTCCCGTGTATCACCTCTGGAGTAGGAGGCATTAAAGCCTCGGCCACTGATGCTGCTGTCTGAGGAGAAGTGGATGTACATGGAGTCTCCTGTCGAGTGGAGAGAAGCTGGAGGGTCCCGACCGCACACAGTGGCCAGCTCGGGGGATAGACTGCTCGCACCTGAGAACACACACGCACGCACACACACACACACACACACACACACACACACACGCGCACACGTACACGCAGAAGGGAGTCAAAAGATGTCCAGAAGAGCAAACAGACCAAACCCAACACTGTGGTGATGTCCTTAAAAACATGTTCCATTCAGGTTTGGTTTATGGCCTTTTATGGTAATAGTTTTTATAATCAAGGGCTTGGGGATTTAAGATGTTTCTCTCCTTTTGAAATTCAATTATTTACCTTTCTTCTTTACTTCTGTTAGCGATAAGTGTCTCTTTTTGATTATTCCTTAAAGTTGGTGTATTTTGTTATTGTTTTAATCAAGCAACAAAATGCACTTCTATGACAGTAAACTATCTGTGAGTTGTGGACAAAAACAATTTTTAGGATGTCATATTGGGCTTTTCACCATTTTTTATATTTTATAGACCAAACAACTACTTAATATACATAGTTTGAAGAGACAAGTGCTATGAAATAAGCAGAAAAAGAACACAGGCAGATGTTGATGAGTAAAATCAGTGGAGTTGCTCTATAAGTACCAAATGATCAGTTACCTACAGTGCAAAAGGTTTTGTTATTTTTCCATCACTCTCTTATCCCGCGGGGTGTCCTGGCTTACCGTCTCTGATGACAAGGCTGTCAAAGTAGCAGGTGGGGTAGTCCTCCATGTCCAGATACAAGAGGTTAAACTCTACAGTTGAGTCTGGAGAACGTATCACCCAGGTACACTCCTGGTCCGCAGCGTAGCTTTCAGGCCAGCCGGGAGAGAAGAGGAAGCCGGGAGTCTCCCCTGTCATCAGCACTCCACCACATGAACCTGACACACACAGAGAAAAACACAGTTTCATTTAGATAGTGCTCATGCTATAGTGCAAAACTATGACCATGCAATCATAACTGGAGAAACATCCATGACTAAATGTACCTTTGGTTCACAGTGAATCGATTGGGATAAATGTCATTTTCCTTTTTACTTTCTTCTCAATCACTCAGGAAAGCAATGTGCACATATAATCAAGTTAAGAACAAAAACCCCAGAGCATATATACAGTACCGCTCAATATTTATATATATATATATATTTTTTTATGTGCCATTGTTGCAGGCTGTCCACACAGGTGAACACACTCAGTGAAATTAGCAAGAATTCATACCAGGTGTAAAACAAACATCCACAGTTTAGTGATGGCTGACCTGGTATGACAGTGGGTGGTGGTCCAGAGTCCTGGACAGAAGTCCATTCCACGAGGAAACCTTGTCCTTGCACCACCGAATCCGACTGGAACTGCAGGGTGATGGTGCTTCCAGAACTTCTCAGGGGAGGGGGCAGGCCCAGACCACAGAATGTCCCAATGGGGTAGTAATGAACACTGGGGCCATCAAATATCTAGAGGGGGAAAAAAAGGGCAGAATGGATGAGGTGCTGCCATATCACCTCCACATGGCTCTCACCAGGGCTGTTGATAACAAACAGCTGCTAAAGAAAGTAAATGTCCACTTGGTGAGACAGCTCCCATCGCTGACATCCACAGTTTCATTACATTACATTAGAGTTCATTTAGCTTACAATGGGTGCAAACAATCATGAGGATACGACTCTAAATAGTGAGAATGTTGCAAGTACATAAGCTTCAAATAGGTGAAATCATACAAGTGCAGAACAATAGCTTCAAATAAGCCAACCACGAGCAAGATGTCCTGGTTCCCTTTGTAGTCTCCCAGTAGTATAAACTACCAGATATACACACTCTTTCACACACTCAGCCATCTGTTAACTAAGACAGGTAAACTGGTTTAACTGCTACTCAACCAATTGCCATTTGGACACAGATAAAGAGAGAGTGAGTTACAAATCAATGTTTAACTGAGCGTACGAGCGACAAGATGGATAAAGAGAGACATGACATCATCGTTGATTTGTGCCTTAATGTGCAATCAATAAAGTCATGCATCTGTTGCAATGAAGTATGTTGAAACAATACATTGCATTTCAACACAATTAGACACAATAGTGCAAGCATTCTAACTGTGAGCGTAATAGTTTAAATTACGGACACAAATGTGATCGTACGGCACACGCGATCTTACTTTGAGGTGGTCGTAGTAGCAGTTCTGCAGGTCCTCTATGTCCATGTCCAAAAAGCGGATCTGGACGTAGCTGTCTCCCTCCACAGTTATGGTCCAGTGGTAGAGGGCGTTACTGGGGTACATTCTGGGATACAGCGGGGATGCTATCTGACCAGTCTCCCCCACCAAATCATTACCGTACACTGAGAAACAGCGAGGAAGCCAAAGTTAGGAAGGCATGGAATGGATTGATGGACGCTTCTATTTCATTCTTTACTGACGACCAGCAGCGTGTGTGATACTTCGATGTCTATCACACACACTCGCAGGAGGTCCAGACCTTTTACCGACAAAGTCATGTGCAGAGGTGGAAGAAGTCCTCTGATCTTTTACTTTAGTAAAAACATCAATGCAGTGGTGTGTAAATACTCAGTAACTTAAAAACAAAACTTTTATTGACCTGGCATGGACCATTTCAACCTGAATTGAAATGTTATTAAATGCTGGTGATTAAATATAATGATAGTTAAAGAGTAATTTGATACAAGACTGACGACCGAGACACTCACAGTGTGCGAAGGTGGCTCTGAATCCTGCTCCGCTAATCGATGCGTCCGAGACGAACTTCACCCACAGGATGTGACCGATCACGGAGGTGTAGTTGGAGGGGAGCGAGTTTCCACAGAAGCGACCGACCAGAGGGCCGGTGGCGTTGCCCTCTCGGATCTCCAGGAAGTCATTGTGACAGTTAGTGTCTCCCTGCAGCTGAAAGATACTGAACAAAACACACACAAAAAAAATTAGATGAATATCGTAGTATGCTCTGAATATTAAAAATGAGACATTAGGTCCCCGTTATGGGACACTGTCGAAAGCTCAAGAAGAATCCACCGAATGAACCGTGACTTTAGAATATTACATCACATGGACTTACATAAAAGAGAGCTGGAGACGGTTCCCTGGGGAGCTTCTGATGGTCCACACACACTCCACATTCGGCGGATAAGCATCTGGATAGTTGGGACTGTTAAACGCACCGCTCTCCATCACCAGATCTCCTCCGCAACCTGAGCAGAAGAGGAGAGAAGAATGAGTTTTATTTCCTGGAGTCAGTATCAGTGTGTATGCAGGAGAACAGAATGCAGTGTTTAGGTGTAGTTACTACTGTGAGCAGTACAGGTGTATCTTACTGGAGGTGGATGCTGTGTAGGTGGCTCTGAACCCTTTCTTGGAGACAGAGTGGTCGGAGATGAAGTTGACCACCAAGGAGTTACTGAAGGATGTCACTGGGTGAGGTACTTCAAAGCCACAGTAGCGCCCTGACAAAATTTGACGGCACTTTTAAATTTGAATCCAAGGCTGCACATGTCGCTCTAATTGAACGAGCAGTCGACATCACACACACACACATCACAACTACCTATAGAAGGCGCCTGGTAGTTGTCTCCGTCCAGGATCTCCACAGCATCATGGGAGCAGTTGGAGTTAATCATCTCTAACTCAAAGTCAGTGAATGACAGGGTCACATGGTTGACTGGCCACATAAAGACAGGGCAAAGGTTAAAAAAAAAAAAAAAAAGACATATTGTGTATATAACAAAACAACTGTCTAGACTATTGCAACTCACATGGTTCCTGTGCTCTGATGATCCAACTGCAGTTCTGATTGGGCGGGTACAGTGATGGGTACAGTGGCGAGGCAATGGCCCCGCCAATATCATCGGTTATGATGGATGCACCACAAGCTGTTGAAAACAAACAAACAAAGTCACATGTTTAGCTTCTTCAAGGTTGAGCTGGCTGACTGATGACTGGGCCAACGCTACAGGCGAAGAGAATTTCTGCAGGCGGTCTGCACGAGACAGAAATGCTGATTCATCACTGGAATTCCTCGAAGCAATTTGTATGCCTCTTCTTCTGTTTAATCCATTATTGCACAGTGTGGGTGAAGCAGAATTGCCTCAAATCCGCCCCCGAAAAACTGACACAATCCGCCCCACATTGACTTCCTGTGTGTTTTCATTGAACATTGCAATCATTTGCTTCAGTAATGGAAAGAGGAATAATCTTTTAATTGTCTGATATCAGTTATGCCCTATAAGCGGCGTCTGAGACAAAAAAAAAAAAAAAAAAAAAAGGTCTTGTGATGTGAGCAGCACAGCAATTCTGAGATTTTGAAACAATGTTTTACGCATGTGGCGTAGAATAAGTAAGTGTCATAATGGGATGATTGGATTGAATTATTCCATCCATGTTGTAGTGACAGAAACAGAGAGGCTGAAGCAGACCCACCCTCAGAGAAGCGAGCACTGAAGCCACGGTGGCTGCGACTGGAGTCGGACCTAAAGCGAACATAGATGGTGTTCTGGGTGGAGGTGATGGAGGGAGGCAGAGCGGTGCCACACACACGGGCAAGCAGAGCAGAAGATATGGTTGGACCGTCATGGATCTACAGAGGGACAAGACATATGGTATAAAGCAAGCTGTAGCTTTAAATACTAAGCACAAGCAGCATAAATGGTTAATGCCTCTATAAAGCGCTTTTTAGACTTAACACTTACTTACACTTTACCTCTCGCTCACTAGTTCACGCAGACACTCACACAGAAGGCAATGGTAGGCAACTAATTACTTTAATTACAGCTTAGTCATGCGGGAAATTTCAAAACAGCTTCCTATGCAAAGTTCCTCCACAGAATATACCGTAAGACAGTATAAGACAGTAGTATTGTATGAAGGCATTCACCCATTTACCGCTCATGCTACATCAGTTCTACTGTATGTTGATGAATTCCCCAGTATTTAAGCTGTCAGTGATTAAAGCAATACCTAGCCCATATTCAACCACCTGCATTTATAAACCACTGAAACCCCCAAATTATAGCGCTGGGAGCTCGAACAGGTCAGTGCTCAAAATCAATGTTTCTTGAACTACTAATCAAATGGTCCTAAATGAGTCACTCACAGTCACATAGTCCCACATGCAGTCGCCGTGAAATTCAATGTCCAGGTCAGAGAAGTTGAAGAAGACACGGTGGCCGGGATTCACACTGATGACCCAGGAACAGTCGACATTGTTGGGATAGCTGCTGGGATACGAAGGAGAATGGATCTCCCCTGATGGAGCAGTGACTGGGCCTCCACAGCCTGTAGGGAGAAGGGCAGCAGATTAAAGCTTACTAACTGCGCACTGACGTACCAGGCAAGTGGTCAAATAAAAGCGGCGCCCAAATACAGGCTGAGTGAAAAAAAGTAGATAAGCTCCTGGTACCTCTTATAACGTGTATGCCAACTAATGTACACTTCATTCGCTTTAATTGAATGATTTCAACAATACAATCATGCTATTATCAACACTTTCATGTGCAATACGTATGTGCAATACATCCTTTTTTTACTATGTATTATTGTTATTACTGGCTGCTAGAGTATTACTCTCATATGTTCACTTACTGTATTATGTTAACCTGCTACTTATTTACCACAGTTGTTGTTTTTTTATTCTATTTTGTACTTATTTTATATTTGCCCTTTTATCTGCACTGTCCCTTTGCTGTTATAGCGCTGTAAGTGTCCCCGCTGTGGGACGAATAAAGGTTTTCTGATTCTGACTTTGTGGCTCTAGATTACTCATCTAAAGTGGATTTTGTCCTATTTCTTTCTTTCTTTTTTATTCTGAACACCCAAAGACATTGACTTATAAAACAAAGAATTAGCATACAGTAGGACCAATGCACTTTTACAAAGAAGTAACACAAAGTCGAGTGATTCTCAAGTGCAGTTTCCTAACATGTGGCACTTTCACTCTGCACGGCGCCCGCCTCCCCAAGAAGACGTCACTCTTTCCCCCCGACGATCCTCATACACAGTCTCTAACGGTGTGGGATGGCACAGTGCACTCAATGACGTCCACCCACCTCCCAGAGCTTCAGCCCAGCTTGCGTTGAAACCTCGGCCGCTGACGTAGGCGTCGGACTTGAAGCGCACTGTGAGCAGGTTGCCGGTGCTGGAGACGAGCATCGGGCTGCTTGTGGTGCTGCAAAGCTTGGCCAGCTGAGGAGCCAACAGGTCCGGGCCCCCATACACCTGAGGAGAAGTTCAAATGAATGGACAAAAGGCCAACTACAATACTGTTCACCGTTTCAAAAACAATCCATTTTACACCGAAAGGTCTCCAGTTACACAGTAATTGATTAGGAAATATGTCCTGAACAGGCCTGTGATTACAGATAAACTGCTGTAATTCCCATGTATTCTAATTAATGAAGTACAAGCTTAATCCTTTTCGACCCCTGTGGAACGTAAGGCCAGCAGTACTTTAACTTTACTTGAATATTTCCATTATATGCTACTTTACAAATCTTCTCCACCTTCTCCTCCTACTTTGCAGGTGAAGTTTTATACAATAAAAATGACCTGTTTACAAGATGTGATGCACTGTTTTAGATTACTGTCTTGCTGTAGTTTAAACAGTTGTTAAGTAAGTTACCTCCACTTGAACCAGTGAAATGCTACTACCACGGTCGGACACATGGTGTCACCAGCTGCCTGTGTTAACCAGCTACATTGGAAGAAATTCAACTTGAAATAGTTTTCATTAATTGAATTTCTGATTATTACAATATTTACATTCTTGTTAGGTTCAGAATTTCCAGAACCTATAATCACAAGTTAAATTTTTTTGTAAAACGACGAGTTTACTCCAAATTTCCAAATGATCGTTCACATAACAAATCAAAAGAAGTTGTTGTCTGTGATCTTATTGGCATACTTCCAAGCAGTTTCAGGCACTGTTTCTGGATAAAAAAATACTAGAGAACAATAGAAATAGAAATAAATAGAGAGAAAAAAAAAGCCACACAATGGAGGCTTGTTAAGTCAGTGTTGCCTCTGCTATGTTGTCTCACAGCAGATGAGACAACAGCTTTGCTATGTTGATTAAAATTTAATTTCATCTGCTTGACCAGCACTGTAATGCATGTGGATTTCAGTTCACACCACCTAGAGCAATGTTGCAATGAGCACAATGGACTATGCCCTGCACAGTAGCAGACAGATAGGTCCGTATCTTACTTCCAGCACATCATAGTTGCAGTCTTGGTGGAACTCCACATCAAACTCATGGATAGTGAGGGTGATGCTGCTGCCAGAGGATGTGGTGATGTACCAGATACACTCCCTATTCTCCGGATACCTGTTGGGGTAGTCTGGGCTGTTGAAGGAGCCGCTGGGACCGGAGAGCTCCCCACCACAACCTGCAGGGACACACAGCATGTCAGAGGGGAAGTGTGTAACAACAGCACCCAAACCACAGCAACAACAGACGTTTCGCTCTCACCGTTCTGGTACCACATCATCTGGAAGCCAGACAAGGACACAGAGGCGTCTGTTCTGAACACCACGGTGAGAGCTGAGCTTGTGGTGGTGTTGGCTGGGGGCGGAGTGTATCCGCAGAAGGTACCAATCACAGGAGCTTGCGTGTTAGGCCCATCAAAGAGCTGGGACGGTAATGTTTGGAGAAAAGGGTTATGAGTGGTGAGTAACACGTAGTCACAAAAACATTTTGTGTCGAAAATAACAAAAGGTTGACACCATGAACTTGGGACATTTGAAATAGAAGATTTTTAAGTTCACTCACGAAAGATTCATTTAATTGGACTGCACATGTGGCAGGTGTTGCAATGACAACGATCACGAAACAACATGATGTGGGGTATTCAGAAAACCTATACAGTAATATTGAACGCGTGCTTGATCTCACGCCGTAGATCTGTGTACCTTGACGTGGTCGTAGCTACAAAGGCTGGAGATGGCCTCCAGCTGGAAAGCAGTGAAGGTGTAGTTGACGGTGTTCCCACTGCTGACCTGGATGGTCCAGCTGCACTCGGAGTTGTCTGGGTAGTTGTTGGGGAAGTTCAGGGACTCCACCACTCCTTTGTGTCGGCCTGAGATGAGCACGCCGCTGCAATCTGACAAACCAAAGCAAATATTACACAGTGCAAAACAATGAAAACAAATACTTGTTTCGTTCTAATCGCACAGTTGGAATATTTTATTGAGTAACATGAGAAAAGGGGGACCATATGAGATCTTGGATATATTAGCAACCTTCAGCCAGACGGACACAAGTCTGACATGAGTATTTAAAAAATAAGAACTAAAACCGACACAATTCAATAATGAAAGCAAACTATGTTGTTAGAAGCAGATATGGTATCGTTGACGCACATCTGTTAAGATTCATGTTTCAGTTCGATAGTTTGAGATATGACAGCATCATTTTGAAAATGCATAAAAAAAATAGTCTGTACGTCCTCGTTAAGAACTGAGGGTTTTATGCAGCATATCTGCAGTAGTAATGAGGGACGTTTACTCCTTTCCATGTTCCTAAATGACGTATTTGAGAACATTGCAGTCGATACAATAGTATTAATGCCGCAAAATGTTCACTCTACTTAAGTATATTTTGGGTTGAAAATCTGTGCTTTTATTTATGTATTTTACATTCCAGACACTTTCATTTACTTATTCTTTTTTATTCCTATTGTCATCTTGCACATCAGTCATCAGTAGACTTCAGCAGCACTTGAAGTAATAGCAGTATAACAACCATGCTTGAGTACAAGGTATTAGTACGTTTACTCGAGTACAGTTTTGGCTACTCTACCCGCCTCTGCACATCTGGAAAACACGACACAAAGACTTTATGTTCCAACGCTGCCAAAAGGTAACACAATATTGCATGTGCACACTCTTTGAGATATCCCGACGTGTGTGCGTGTGTGTGTGTGTTTCGTACTGGAGGTGTACGATGCGAGGAAGCCTCCTGTGCTGACGCTGTTGTCAGTGCGTAGTTTGACGTGGAGCTGATTGCTGGAGGAGCTGATGACGCTGGGCGGCTGACTGCCACACAACCTGGCCACCTCTGGAGAACTGCTGCTATTACCATCATACACCTGAACACACACACACACACACACACACACACACACACAAACAAGATAAATGAAATAACACCAATGATTATTCTAATGAATCTAGTACATCTTGAATCCCTGGATCAAGCTTTAAGTCCTCACATGTGAGCCGGGAGTTGTTTCTATACACCTTCAAAATGTTCAGCAAGGTGTTTCCACCGTTGTATGTTTGAAGTTTTTACTACATTTCCAGCGTTTCAGCAGGTATCCCAACGCTCTTTCAATTCCGTTGTTTTTCGAACCTCAATTTTCAATTCAAGTGTTCAGCCTGTAAACTAATCATCTGAAAACAACTGCTTAATGCACCCGCACGCAGCGAGGCGCAGTACTCACAGCCAGGTAATCATAAGAGCAGGCGAAGCTGGACTCCAGGTGGAAATCCGAGAAGGAGAGGAGGAGCTGGCTGCCCTGGCTGGTCCTGATGGTCCAGTAGCACTCAGCATTAGGGTGGTAGGGCAGCGGGTAGTTAGGCGAGGAAAATCCTCCAGACGCAGTTGTCAACATCCCTCCACAACCTTTGAAATAGGAATGAAATCATTTGGGAAAGTAAGACGACTGGTGACTGGAAGATTTCCATGAAGTTGTAACGTTTAAGAGTGACGTAGACATGAATACGTCATAACGTACTTTCTCTGCTTTAACATTACACATATTAACCACTCACCAGTCTGTGTGCCGTCCCAGTGAGCCATGAATCCGGGATATGGGACGCTGCTATCCGAGTGGAATTTAACCCATAGACGGTTGCTATGGGATACCAGGACTGGAGGCGCTACATAGCCACAGAACCTACCAATCAAGGGAGATGTCTCATAGCCACCATCCCTGCAAAAAGAAAGGGAGGCATTCCAATTTTACAATCTGGATTTTCTGCTTGCCAGGCTGTGATTTCAGATGTCAAAGGAACAAAAAAAAAAAAGGTTCTTCTTCCCCAGAGACACTCTTCAACTCTAATGCATCCTTACCTGATCTCAACAAAGTCATAGTTGCAAAAAGGAGGGGAGCCCTCCACCTGGAAGTTGGTGAAGTTCAGCATGATCTGCATGTTGACTTGCACAATGATCTTGAAGATGCAGTCTCTATTGGTGGGGTAGTATTCAGGGTAGTTGGGGGAACTGAAGGACCCCGTAGGGGTTGTGAAAGTCTCACCGCAGTCTGAGGAGAGAAAAGTTTAGGAAAAGTCATCAAGGACATCAAGGATAAGAATATGAAAAAGGTTCTTGCACAAGGCTGACTGTGTCTGCTAATACGACCTGGTCCTCATTGAAAGTGTTCTACCCTCTTTATTACACTGCATTTAACTTTATGTCCAAACAACTTATGCACAGGCACGCAAATAAAGTCGTGAAATCTTGAAGTGGAACCTTAGCTCGTCAGTTGTTAGTCTTGTTGTTCAGGGCTAATCTATCAGTATCAGTATCTGAATATATTCACAAAAAAACGGAAGAAACGAAAAAGACTGTCGGGCCAATCCGTTGTGTACCTGTGGCGGCATCGATTGAGACATATCTGGCAGAGAATCCCTCGGTGACTAAACTTGTGTCGGACACAAACAGCAGGGTCAACAGGCTGTCAGTGCTGGTGATGGAAGGAGGCACGGCGAGCCCACAGTACCTGCACATACAAAGCACCCAAAACGCTTTCCTCACCAAGTACAACACATACAAAGCAATCTGCATGCTTCAAGAATATATGTGTATATATATATATATATATATATATCATGTACCTGCCAATCTTAGTGCCAGTCTGCACAGTGCCATTGTCGTATACCTCCACGTAGTCAAAGTTACAGTTGATGTGGTACTCCAGGTTAAAAGAGTCAAACGACAGACGAACCAGTTTGCCCGGGGTAACACTGATGTACCAGGTACAGTTGGCACCATGGGGGTAGTTGTTGGGGTGGCCGGGGCTCGTGATGATGCCCGAAGGACTGGTCAGGGTGTCACCACAGCCTGGTACAGGACAATAAATGGACAACTTGTCAATTTTAGACTAGGTAGACTTTAGAAAAATGTGTAACTTTAGAGGATCAAAAAATATTATTATTTCTGTAGATTCTTAGCATTAATGGCAAGTAGAACATGAGCCAGAACTAAGCCCTTGGGAACTTATAGCCTCCCATTGTATTTGCATGTTGCAGCCCAAGTGCTGTGTAAAGGTTTTGTGTTTTTAACTCAATATCAGGTGATATGAGAGCCAATATCGGGAGTCAATAACGCATCATCTTGTCGATTGATGACGTTTCTGCCACATGATGTAAAATGTTTTCACGACCAATAGTCGTAATGGATTAAAAAAATAGACAAACTATCAACCAGGCCAGCTGATTTAAGACGTCTAACAAAATCCAACCACATAAAATAATTTCAAAAGCCTAAGGATAAAATGTGTGCGCTACAACAGTTTACCATGTTTGCCAATAAACATAATCTGCGGTGACACTCTAGAGATTTGTTTCTAGCGTAGAAGGCCAGTCAATGTCTACAATCTGTGCTAAATATCGATACTTCTCTTACCCTCCAAGGCAGAGCCGTAGGCTGCTTCGAAGCCGAGGTTGCTGATGGAGGAGTCTGTCTTGAAGCGGATGTACATAGATCTCTGAGTGGACTGGAGCCTGGCAGGAATCTCAATTCCACAAAATGTCCCCAGCAGAGGCGAGCTAGACGTGGAGCCATCCCTGACCTGGAAGACGCAGGAAGCATGCACGATTATTACGGATCCACTATCCCCCTCTCCATCCATCAAGCTATCCACCCATGTAGACGAAAGTAGCATTTTATCGTTCCTTATTGCTGACGTAACACAAACGCACCTATGGTACACACTACACAGGTACGGCGCATGCAGACAAATCAATCAATCAATGGGTCAATGTTACATTTCGGTCTGACAGTTTGATCCCACGAATTGGTTTGAAATGTGTTTACCTCGACAAAGTCAAAAAAGCAGGATCCTCCCTCAACGTCGAATGACAGGAAGTTGAGTGTGACCACATATCCCTCTGGCTGGTTGATGACCCACTCACAGACCTTGTTGTGGGGATAAGCATTGGGGTGGTAGGGAGAGTGCAACTGCCCAGTCCCAGACAAAATACCTCCACAACCTGGGGAGAGAAGCGCTCATGCTTGGGCAGTGGAATGGACATAGCTTCAGGTCTTTGTCTGGATCTGTGATAACTCCTTCATCACGAATTTCCTGGTGCGCCTCCCTTTTGCTGTCAAACATTACTTGTCCGAAACAAACATCGAAGACTGCATGTTTGTTGGGCTGAATATACCCTGAATATACTGAATAACTAGTAAAGTCTTGGGTCTTAGAATTTGCCATTTGACTTGAATTTTCTTTATCTTTAGCCTCACTTTTGATCATGTTTTCTTCCAGCTGTGAGTAGTGCTCTTTGCACTGTCTCCCTTCTTTGCATTCTGATTGTATGCATTTTGTTTTTTTAAAACACACATCACAGAACAGACGACACATAGACATGATGTCATATCACGTGTTTGTACGTGTGTGGAATCTCACCAACGGTGTAGACTGCCCTGAAACCAGCCCGGCTGACCGAGCTGTCGGATCTGAAGCGAATCCACAGGGAGTTGGAGGACGAGAGGATGGGAGCTGGCAGAGAACTCCCACAGTACTTCCCTATCAGAGGATCAGTCTCCAGTCTGCCATCACGGACCTGGAAAGAAAGGAGAAGTAGAAGAAGAAGAATGCGAGGTGTTGTTAATTTCGTCAAAAAAAAAATAAAATAAAAATAAATTACTGTTTTAACGCAGTTTTATTCGACAACCATACATGCATGAGCAGAATCACACACTGTAGCTCATGATTATTAAAAACTATTTTCTCCGTTGCACCAAACAAAACTTACACAGAAATTGTTTCAGCTGCTTGACCTGTTGCACAATTATTATTATTATTATTATTATTATTATTATTATTATTATTATTATTATTATTATTATTACTACTATCATGCAAGGAATGTACCAGTTCCAGAGAATGTTTTGACAGAAAAAAATTAAAAATACACAAACCGGGGTTCCCATATTTAGCAAATTTTGCAAACATTTTTAATCATGGCAAATGAATAAATGAACAAATGATAAAAATATGCAGGCCAGAATGCCCACATTAACAAAAAAAAAAAAAAAAACTATTGTAACATTATCAACTGTGGATGTGGTGTTAAGGTTACTTTTAGTTTGCTATCTTGAATGTTGTATCGTAAGGAATGAGTCAATTCCAAAATCTTCCTCTAGATGTTCACTAAAGAACATTTAGAAGGCGAGGAGGAAGAGGAAGAACCAAAAAAAGATGAAAGGAGAGGAGGTAGAAGAGGTGAAGTAGAGAGGAAGAAAGGGAAAACGTGGAGGGGAAGGAAAGAGACGGGAGAGTTTTAGAACAGACTCACATGTTGAGTGATGACTGAGTGAATTATTACTTAAGCCCAGTAGGACTGGAAGAAAACATTACCGGTGAACAAAATCAAGGAGGATAAAAATGTCATTTGACAAAGCAAATCGTGTCTTAATGTATTTCGTAAGATATGGGTTTGCATTATTTATACGTTATTTAAGCACATTTTGAGAAATGAACCCGGATATGTATGTATGTTTGCGAGTCATAAACAAGTCCTACCTCCACATAGTCAAAAGTGCAGCTGCCGTGACTCTCCAGGTTCATGTGAGTGAAGTTCAGGGCCACCGCCTCACCCGCGGGCAGCCTGATCAAGTAGATACACTGGCGGTTGTGGGCATAGTCGTTGGGCCAGTTGGGGGAGATGATGATGCCCTCGCTGTCAGTGAAGGTACCGCCACAACCGGGGTCACCTAAGACACAACACAGCCAAGAGTGAGGAGTTCCATTCATGTGAGGCTCATAACATAAAGCAGGGCGTTGACACCACGCGGGAGAGGAGATCAAACGCTTTTCTGTTATGGGGTTTTATTCCCAAGGGCCAGGTGCTGAAACTATATGATGTACTTTGGAAAGCATAAATGGTGACTTGCAGTGACACAGCCCTGCAGACACTCCAATAGAGAGCAGTATGAGACCACAAATGAATTGTCCTATTTCAATTCGAATGTATTTCTGATATGAAACATCATTAGCTTTAACCGAACGTGACATCCTGAATCTGCAGCACATTGTTGATGCACCTACTACATTTTTTTTTTTTTGCATATTCAATATCTATGACATTGTTGAAACAAAGAGCAAAGCTATTATCATGCAAAGAGAGTACCAGTTCCAGAGAATATTTAGAGACAAAAAAACAAACAAAAAAAAAAAACACAAACCGTTCCCATATTTTGCACATTTTCCAAAACATTAAATTCACGGCATGGCATATGTCAGGAGATGTGGCTTGATAAGAGTAATGCGTGGGTATAAAGTACCTTTGGGAATATTGGATGTATGGTTAGTGAGTCATGAACAGTGTGCTTTTATTACAGCACCCCCTTATGTTTGACATGGATCTTTTTTTTTCCTGCCAATATAACTTCCATCAAATTTCACATTTGCACTGTCGGTGGTTTAGGTTGAATAACTGCTTTTACAACCGTAATACTAATCCAGAAACCACCAACCCGAAACAATAGGGTTCCAACACAGTTAGTGCTTGGACCCTTAATTTAGAAAGACCACAGAAATAATGCAGACGACCTCAAACCCGCACACAATACACGTATGTTGCTTAGGTGTCTATGGCAAAACAGAAACATGGCACATAGTGGTACACACACAAGGTAACGGAGGAATCTCACAGCCATTAGCTGTATGTTTGAGCCAGAGGTGCTTCTAACAAACAGAATGAGTGACAGTCCACCCAAAGCTGCAGCTGAAACAGGTCTAGCTTGACATAACTTTGCTGAACTGTTTTAAAACGCAGTGCATGAACCTGGAAATAAAGATGATACAATTTGAGTATAAAAAGAACACTGGGGCAATTAACAGCACTTGATGACGTTGCTTTTGTCCCGTCCTGTTATTCTGCTCCCGAGGTCAAGAAAAATCTTCCGATAAAAGTCACGTGGGACAGCAGCATATGTGTAATGTGTTAAAGTATGACATAGACATAGTGCATGAACTGTCTTACTTGGTGATGTTGTGTATGTAATGTGGAAGCCTCGGTCGGAGACGCTAAAGTCGGAGTGGAAGTGGATCCATGCAGCCGGACCGGTGGTCTGCAGGGGGGAAGGTGATGCAGTACTGCAGTACTTCCCCAGAACTGCGTCTTCAGGTAGAAGACCATCCCGGATCTAAAATATTAGGGCCACATAGGACAATAAATTGAAAAAAACAATTGCAAGAAGCCGTGATACTATGCTACATTGTGGCCTTCTCTAGCATAGAGTGGCATCCCTCTTGGCATACGGTGGACAAACCCAGCTTTGAGGTTGAACGTGATTTTTGAATTCATGGATTTGACCTAATCCAGCATTTCTCACCTCTAGGAAGTCAAAGTTGCAGTCAGGGTGATGCTCCAGACTGAGAGTCCCGAATGCAAAGGTAATGAGCAAGCCGGGATCCACTGTCACTGACCAGTAGCAGTCTCGGCTAGGTGGGTAGTTTCCAGGGTAACCAGGTGAGTTAATGTTGCCATAGGGGGCGGTTAGTTCGTCTCCACACACTGGATAAAATGAAAAGGAGATTTCAGGGAAGGCTGAACGATCATTTCACACCCTCAGAACCCTTTGTGAGCTTTTGCATTTGCAGCAGTTTGAGATGGAGACATATTTCTCATAGGAGGAAATATTTTCATTGGTAACATTATGATGTTTTAGGGCTCAGTGGTTAAAGCCCTAATAATAATAGTAATGTCACTACGGAAGCCCTGAGAGGCAATCGAGAAAAATTAATCCGGTCCTCCTGTGTGTATGATTCAAGAACACCGTTTTGCCAAGATAATCTTTCTTTATCAAAAAATTGATACTGGCAAATCTTTTTTTTTTTTGTTCACCTGTTTTCAAGTCATAAACACAGAGAAAACAATTTGGATCAGAATTCGAAAAATGGATTAGCAGAACTTTTTGTATGCCACTCATTCTTTACTTTTGATTGATCGATGTTAAAGGTGTGCGTGTGAGAGAGGTGTGGGTTGTATATAAAGTTGTAGATATGCTTTTTCTTTTGGGAATGGTTTGTGTTAGTCGCAGTTTTTTATTTGTTGTGGCAACCTTCATCATTATTTACATGAAACCTGTTAACCGAAGTCATTGTACTGTACCACGTGTGTAAAGTTCAATAAGGTAAAACTTACTACCTACTAACTTACTTTATAAGTATCAATAAGCAAACCAAAACAGATGAAACGTGGCCTACCTGGGTCCCGAGACTCCCAAACAGCTGTGAAGCCATCAGCACTAATAGAGTGGTCGGAGCGAAACCAGAAATATAGGGAATTGTGGGAGCTGAAGAGCTCCTGTGGGTTATTTTGGCCACAGTATTTTCCGATCATGTAAGCAGAAGCACTGTCCCCATCGTGAATCTGGAGGAAGTCGTAGTTGCAGTTGGTGCTGCTCTCCAGATGAAAGAAAGGGAAGGTAATACGCAGGATCTAAAGAAGAGAGAACATATCACTCAAAAGATCTCTGTCTAGCTGCTACATGTAGAATATGATCACATCCGCTAATGCTAACGATCCCTATTTCTCTCTTTCTTTTTTAGCTTCTTGTTTTGATACGTGCGCACAAACGCTAACTTTCTGTGGTCCACTTGGCTTCAGCACTCTCAGCAACCCCTTTTATCTAAAGCCTCAAGAAGCTGTTCTGCTCTGATAAACTGACTGTACGCTACCTGCCCAGCACACAAGGCTTTGTGAACATCCAGCTGCTAAAAAAAAGGCCAGTATCTGTGTTACCTCGCGGCCTGGTCTCCTAAAACATTACAACCCCATAAAACGAAACAGCACTGTCAGGGGAATGTGTTTCCTCCCGGTTTGTTTTTTCCAAGTATCACAAATACGTTTTCAAATCAAAAGTCTGCATCGGAAGCTAAAACAAGCTGACTGTACACTATCTGTCCCGAATGACATACCGGAAACAAAGTGAACAAATGACAGTAAAAGGGTAAAAACCTCTTTTGCCTAATTAGGAAAGACCAACTAACCTTGTCGGGGTCAGTGCGGATCACCCAGGCACAGCTGACCTGGTGTTCATACTCATCATGACCCGGGGTGTTGGGGTAACTGAAGGAACCAGCAGGGCCGGTCAGGTAACCTCCACACACTGTAAACACACATAGGTAGGTTTAGAAAAAAAAGATTACAGTTATATTACGTAAGTGATATCATCCAATCTGCTCTTCATCGTGTCTCCACCTCCTCTTACGACCCCACTCCCCGCCCCCTTCATATCTTCTTGTCTTGCCAATACCTTGCTGTGGGGTCTGGCAGAGTGGGCCAGTCCACTGGGTATTGCATGTACACGTGAATCCATTAATGGCGTCAGTGCACGTTCCTCCATTCTGACAGGGGTTGCTTAAGCATTCGTCGATATTCTGGTCACAGTTCACTCCCTGCCAGCCGGAGTTGCAAGTGCAGGTGTAGCCAGGAGCCGAGGTGGTGGCCTGTGACAGCAGAAGTGCACTAGTCAGACATCGTGCATTTGTTGTCACGAAAGGTTTTGATTCTGGATCTTCTGTTCTTGGGAATATCATTACCACAACAACAACAAAAAGGCCTGGATTGATTTGATTTACTAAGGGAAACACTATGGCAGACACTGAGATGCATGGGGTTATAAAGCACACCTGCTTTCATTTCCCTCTTGTTGTTCTTCATGGTCATTTTCAGTCATAGTTGTTGCCATTACTGTTTGCAGTGGTTGTTTGTCTCTATGCTTCTATAGAAGTGTTTTATCTTGTTTTTTATCCCACACTTTCCGGGGAACGTGCACAGATGTTAAGCTCGCTATTCTATGCTCACAAAGTCGTCTCGCAGACAATAATTACGGGTGAATGACAACATCTACGCTGTGTGGTTCGCTGTATTGTCATTTAAATAATAAGGCCGGAGTTGCATCTTTAAACGCAACTCACAAATCTAAAGCGCACCGTGTCTGAACAGCCACACACGCACGGTCACACACACTCACCGCACACTGTCCGTTGACACAGGGGTTGTTGGTCTGACAGATGTTGCTGGTCTGGGTGCAACCAGTCGGTCCATAACCGTTGCCTATGTAGCCTGGAAGGCAGGTACAGGTAGGGAAGCTTGAGCCTGGTGGACGTGGGAGTGAGAAGAAGAAGAATACGTGATCGTTTATATCGTTTATGAGTCCTTTTTATTGAGAAGTGAGGTACTGTACGAGAATCACTGGGCTGGCGAGGGGGGCATATATTCATTTATAGTTTAAAATAAAAAGTGGTTACATAAACAGACACGATTATTCCAAAAGCAAAGTAGGCCACAAATTCCAAGAGCCTTAAAAAATGATATATCATATACTGTATATTCCCTATGCAGATGGTGGAGACTCAATCGTCAATCCTTGGAAGACGAACAAAGCAATAAAAGTTTGTTTTTACCTTCGCTGGCTGAGCAAGTAGCAAATGGGTGACAGCCTCCGTTGTTGGTAGCGCAGATGTTGCTCTGGGTGCATGTTCTTCCATCCCCCTCATAACCTGCACACATACGAGATCAGTCTTCAAAATCAGGCCGATTGTGTTTGTCCTGCGGTTGTCGTTTGTTGCTTTTACTGCTCGGGATCCAGGGTCTCAGAATGTCTCAGGAGTCAGTTTATTTCAGATGTACTTCTCATAGTTGTACGTTAAAGGCTTCCTAAAAGGCTTTCATCTTTAGACCAGCTGTCCAGATATGATATACCGTCTTTCTGCGGTTATGCGCAATTCCCAGTTACATTGGTTACTCTTGATTTTCCCTGTCATACCTGGAGGGCAGGGACCACAGTGGAAGGAGCCCATGGTGTTCAGGCATTGCACCACAGGGGCGGAGGAGCAGCCGCCGTTATTCGTCAAACATTCGTCCACATCCAGACAGCTGTAGCCATTGCCTTGCCAACCTGAGACAGAGTAGAGGTAATTATAGCAGACCGCTCTTATTCAGGCTATACATTAAGACACATTCATATGTACAGCCATACGTTCACAAAATTGCAATATAAACTATATTTGATTTCAATGTTGTGCAGGGCATTTGTAGTTCAGGGGTACAGTAGAATAGCAGTTAATCCATCAGGGTTTATTCACAACTGTTTTGATTCTTGTGCATATAGAATTATATGTGTGTATAAAACAAACTACTAAAACGAGGGGGAAAATAATTTCAGGAGTCAAATATGATTTCAAAACACCCAAGTTGATTTGAATCTCTATTTTCAACAACTGGGACTTGGTATATAAATAATTCTAATTGTTCCTGCTCAAACCCTATTTTCTAGATTTCACTATACTGTGCTCCGTGTGTGCGTCCCGTTTCAAAATCCCCCCCGAAAAATCTGCAAGCAACTGCACTCGCAGCCTGTTTCATTGAAAATAAAGCCCAGAATGTGTTGCGTTGTTGAGCGTTACCAGCAGGACAGGCGCCACAATAGTAGGATCCCTGAATGTTGTAGCAGGGAACAGCAGGGTTGGCGGAGCAAGGTTTGTTGGGCAGGTTGCACTCATTCACATCAGCCACACAGGACGGGTTCCCAGCTGAAGCCTCCCAGCCACTCTCACAAATGCATTTATATTTAGGCTGTGTATTGGGAAATAGTGTGGAAACTCATGTCATCATACATACAGGCAAAATAACATGACACTGAATTGTTATACACCAGCAGCTGTTCGCAACCACGTGTCATGGAGGCCACTGGTTACCTGTCCAGGTGTGAGCCGGTCTGCATCGATGCATGTGCCATGTACACACAGGTCCTGTCCAGCATTCCTGCAGTCATCGTAGCGCACCGTACAGAGAACCCCGGACCATTCCGGAGAACAGGTACAACTGCACCGATACACAAATATTATTCGAATGCCATAACTGTGGCTGTAGCAAGCAGTACGTTATTTATAAAAAAAAAAATGTAATTAAAAACAAATTAAAAAAAGACTTTCAAAGAGTACGAGTCATAAACAAAATTGATTACTAAAAAAGAGACATATTTTATCACTTAGCTCTATTGGTATCTGACTATGCAGGGAGTTTTAGTTTTATCTTACCACATATATGACTGTATTCCATAATCTGATCAGTAGAGACATGTATGTTCCCAGGTGACACACACCTGGGTGTCCTTCATCTGCTCAGTGCGTGCACGCGTTTATACATGCTAGTGCGTTTCGTTCGGAATGCATTACAATAGCGTATCAATATAGCATTATGGGAAGCTTAGGACATACGTGAATGATCCAGGGGTGTTAACACAGGTTGCTCCATTCTGACAAGTCTGTAACGTTCCCGAGTACACCTGGCATTCGTTCACGTCTGTTGCACAGTTAGGACCCTGACACACACACACACACACACACACGCACACACACAGAGCGGAGGATGAAATGAGAGAAACACACCTGGTTCAGATTATAGTTGAGACGAAACTTAAATGACCTTTGAACGTGTCACCACCGGGTCCTACGTCATTACTTAACTTTAAGGCCCTTTTCCCAAAAGAATTCTGAGTAAGATTGACATTTCTTTGCATTGAGTTCTCTAGATTTTGTGTCTTTGCATTTTTCCTGCATGTATTTTGACTGACTGGTTCTAGAAATTCTTGACAGGTATTCAGGATTTCAAGGCCTCCAATGGCAACACGTAGCAAACTGTTACAGTGCCAGTGAGGAACTCACCGCCCAGTTGTTGGGACACACACAGTGGTATGAGTTGAGTAAGTTCAGACATGTTGCTCCATTCTGACAGGGATTACTGCTGCAAGACACCTTCTGGACTGTCTGCAGGAGACGAGAGGAGAGGAAAGGTAAGGAGAGGAACAGGGCAGGCACGGTGCAGTCTCGTGTTTGAGACATTATGAGAGACAGTTCCTAAATGTTCTTACCGTTTCAAGGGCAGTCACTTTACTCTCAAGTGTCGACACCTGGAAAGCATTGAAAGAAGCAAGGATATCGTGTTTTTATGGCTTTGGAAATTTATGGTGCATTCAGAATAAGTAAGTCATTTGGACAGATTACTTCCAAAAAAAGACTTTTGAACCTCAACATTGTCTGTTTGATTGCACCAAAATTATTCACTCAAGCAAATGCACTGAAGGAGCTAAATGAGTAAAAAGAAATAAGTAAGTAAAATGACAACATGTTTGTGCTGCACGTGGAATTGTTCAACTGTGATTTTTCATCTGGATTTAATTTTAAAATGTGTTTGTCATTAAAAAAAATGTATTAATTACTCATTGCAACAGGAACTAGCTTTTAAATTTGTACCTTGGTATCAAGCTGGTTCAGTTTGTTGGTGATATCAGGGGGGACTCCACCTCCGTTAGCCTTAAGGTCAACAATGTCTGCTTTGTTGGTTTTGATCTGAAATCAGACAGTTACAGTTACAAAGATTGCGTGTGACCGTCTGCTTTAATGCTGCACGGTTTTAAATCACGGCTCCACTGGATCTAATGCACCTGACCCCTGCTCTCTGGTCCCGTCCAAACTGCTGTGTCTGCTTCCTGTGTTAATCATTCACAGCCTCATATGAGCAGCAGCAAGCTTCCAGTTGTGTAAAGCTGATAAGAAGTTATAATGGGACACTTACGCAGTAAAGTGGTGAATCTTTTCTGGCTTGTTTGGATAAACTAATTAGTTTGCTTGTTTCAACAAATAAAGCTGGAGCAACTCCTGTTGAGCAACATGTGACTCTGTAAGGAAGGAAGGACGTACACACAGGGGAAGTACAGTGTTTGTTGCTTTGTTGCAGGGGACATACAGTACCCCTCTATGGCGGAACAGAAACACATCGATTTGTCTCTCATTTTAAAGTTATTTCTTATGATTTTGGAACGGAAAAAAAGCTTACCTGGATCATCAGTTGGGTGAGGTCCTCATTATTCACTTTAACCCGGCCACTGGCTGACGTCGTGAAGCGGATCTCTTTATTGTCACCGGTGGCGAAGACGAGGTGGCCATTATCTGACAGCATACGAGGCCTACGGGGTCAAATCAGCCAAATTCCATCAACAGACTGTGTGCTCACATATTTTATGTTACATGTTACAGAGCCGATGCATTTAGGTCAATCAGGGTTATGCTCTTAGAATATCTTTAGGGTATGCTTTTACAAAAATACACATTATATCAGGCATCCCACTATGAACCTCACATAATATTCAGTTTCCCCGTATTTCCCTGGAGGTCTATAATCAGTGGGAGTCTTGCAAAAGTGCTACAAAAATCCAATAATAATCTATTCTATTCTACTGGAAGTCAGCTCCTCTTGGGACACCAAGGCAGAATTCCAACACAACGTTTGGGATCGAGTCACACGTACATGTACTTGTAACTACTACACAGATAAAACATAATCCAACAAACCAACATTTCACAGCATAAAGTTTTGACAGTTGAGATACTAATGAGCATCAAAGATGTTATTCTCTGACGACCCTAAAATGAGAAGAAGAACAACATTTGATACACCGACCAGCTGAATGTAAGTTTTAAGTGTTATATGAGTGATACCGCTGGAAGCCTTCGTTTTCGATCCATCACTAAACGAGACATCCCTGTTTGATCACCGCAGACCCCAACTCACTGGTCATTGCTGACGCTCCTCTCGTTTGGTCTTGGTCCTGTGTTGCTTGGCTCTCCTTGCAGTCCCACCAACAGGAAAATAAGCATGAAGAAAAGCCATGAGAGCCGCAGTGTCCCAGCCATAAGGAAAGAGATGTGCTGCCTGGACACTCTAGACCACTTTACTGGGGTTTGATGGGCTGCCACACTCTAATGCTCGTTGCCAAGACTTTGACCTGACAGCACAACCATAAAGTGCATCTCAATTTGCCAAAGCTGGCTAACTTTGTTGATGAGTGAGACTGTCCCTCACATGATTGTAGGAGATGAGTAACCCGCTTCGTGTGACATAATGTGTGCTTTATAGAAGTTATCACTGTGCGAATAACAATTCGCTAAAATGATCCTCATTAGGATGTTTTTTTTTATTCCTGCTTTAAAAGGCATCATAAGAACACGATGAATGATGTGTATTACATCGCAAACTGTTTCAACACTAACAGTCGGTGTAACCTTTTGAAAAGAAATGTCTTCAATCCTCATTGTTGAATTGTTTGGTTTGCTTTTTTTCTTGGTTCTCATTACGGTGTACATAAAGCATAAATCATCACCAGTGTGACATCTTTTAACTAACTTCATTCCTAGTCAGAAATACAAGTTCTACACTTATTTTTGGAATTTATCTTGTATAGACGTCGGTTATATCACGTCCGTGACTCTGTGTTTCTCCTTGTGTTTCCCTGTATTTTCTCATAAACTGCATTATCTTCACGTGTGTTTTTTGCCCTGTGTTTTTATTCCTGTGTTTCCTTGTTCTTCAGCATTATCTACCAGCCTGCTGAAGTTTTGCATCTGCTTGTTGAACATAATATAGTCTTGAACATTCATTTCCTATGACACAACACATCGTAAAGTTTGAATAAAACCATTAAAAATCAATTAACTATATACGTTCAAATGCCTGGTTTGGAGGAATACATGAAGCCTTTGGTTGGGCACTTACAATCCACCATATTTATGAGAAGAAAGATGTAATCGGACAATTTTTCCCAGAACACTTGACACTTAATATTCATACTTACATAAAAAAATGGTTGTCATGCGCATTGTTTAAATTTTTAAACAGTGAAATTCTCTATCATACGATTTCTAGTATTATTCTTGATACTGCGTTATTTTACGTGATTATTACTGTTATGTTTTAATTTCATGTATAATAAAACCGCTAAGTGTAGATTTTAACTTTGTTACCCCGAACAACTTGATACATAACAAGCATCAAGCTTCTGCACTCCCTTCAGGCTGGACTGCTCCTAGTCCAGGGTAATAATCCAGACCACTTTTAACCCAACATACAAAGTGCTTTTCATGCATTTACATGTTTTACTATTGCTTTAGGAAAAATACATTGAAATGCTGTCGTGTAACCATCTGCACACACACCTACAGGAAGTTGAGTGCAGTCTCCTGAAATCATGTGAGACAGCCAATAAAGTTAACAACTTTGCTCAGATGAGATTTATGGTGGAACTACCATTGGCGCCGTTACGTGGCACTCCAGTAGAGGAGTCCACCTCAGCTCTCGTGGTCAGGACTAGCCTGCCTTTGTTTCTATAGAACCGGATTCTCATCAGCAACACCCAGCGTCTGATCGAAGCGCCCGCCTGATCTAAAGCCTGACCCGGGCTGGGACTGAACCAACAGTAAGTCCACGGGAGTCAATGGCTCTACCAACTGATCTACAAGGGTCGCTGATACACATACAAAGAAGGACGATGGACGTGTGAATGTCCCATGGTAGAAGTGGAAACCATCTGAGCGCAGAGGGCGGTTCAAAAGCAATTGCCTCACTCTTAACGCAAAATTCAGCGTTTTCCAGCAATAACTATGACCACACCTAAGACCAGGGTGAATACATTAATATTAAATAATACTGATGAAACAAATGTTAAAGAAATGTTTCGTATATATAATAGATGATATAGACGATATAGACCAATAGGGTAATAGATGTAGACATAAGATACGCATGATCTGGCCTCTCAGGAGTAACCCCAACATGTGTTGTTTTTACATGATTAGAGCTCAACAGAGCATAAACGTCTCCCTGTAAATCATTTCAAGATTGGTTCAATTTAAAAGAAACGTATGTTGGCTGAACCTTGGTTGAGCAATACGCTCAACGTTGTCTCGCGAGCTTCGGAAATGTCAAACCAGCGGAGTTGGAGGCGGAATGAGTAGGATTTGTTGCGGTTTGCAAACACAACGTTAAAATGTCAGGATTTAGCAGAGCTTCCAACGACGCGGTTTACATTATCCTGTCTGTATTTCTCATCATATCAATCAGCACTGCATCCACGATGAAGGTAAATTCATTTCTGAAGCTGACCTCCTGAACAAATGTCTCGACACCCAGTGAATGTCTCTTCACCACCCTCTCTGCTCCTGCCCCGGTCCAACTTTCCCCTTTTCTTTTCATCCTAAAAAAGGAATGAGCCAAAGTGTTTTTTAAATAGCATTGCAAGTGACTAATGACGGAAACATGCTAAAAGCCATTGCAGGGAAGATTTTCTCCGCAAGACAAATGGATTTCAGCAGAATAATTAACTTAATTAACAAATTTGCATGCATATTCATCAAGCCATTGATGTCGCTCCAGCTTGATGAACGCTGCTGTAATAAGGATCTCATTTACATCTTGCCATCCACTGCCATTTGTAGATGAAGATAGGATGAGCTGGAGAGAAAAAAAGAAAGACAAAGAGAAATGAAAGAGTGATACCGGTGAGCCAGTGTCTTTGTCCGTAACTTGAGAATACAGAAATGTTTGGTTCAAGGAGCATGTGGGTGATGCTGCCGGCCCCAAACACCCAGGCCCCCCCTCTGTCTCACATTCACACCGGGTGTGTGCTGATAAACATCCCCACGGACTCGAACCTGCGTGATATTTAAATGTATTTGTCAGACCTGATCTCATGTGTAATGTACATGTTGTGCGTAAGGAAATTGCCATCTTTTTGTCTCTATTTTTAAAGTGTTGTGCTTTTTCTTTTTCTTTTTTTTACATTGAAGTATGTGATCTCCTGAACAAAACCTTACAATCCATTACAAATGTTTTTTAACCATGTTGAATATAATAATGAGGCGAGCAAGATTGTTTCACTCCACCTGACATGACATCATGCTGTTCAATATAATATATGACTCATTTATACTAACCCAGCGTTTTAAACAAGGCCTCGGGGACAGCTATTATGGTATTATATGAAATCTGTGTGATACAGCATCTATTGAAGGTTGTACTACTGCCAGATCAAATATTAGAGGGGGAATTGCAATTGACATAAAAACTAAATCTGGATGCTCCACAGCTACAGTATATCTGTAAGGAAATCTACATATTTTGAGTTAATGGCCTTCAAGTATACTCAACTACCACATTTGCAGATATCCTGAACAGATTACCCCACTTCCTACCCCCCCTTCTTCCACACCCGCCTTTGAACTCAGCCTTCATTTCGATCTCAACTACACACCTGTAATGCTTCTTGACAGAGTCTTGCCTCACATCATGTGCGCCCGGTTTTTATGTGCATGGGGGTTTGAGGCCACGGCCATTGAAGCTGCAGGAGTGTCGGGGCGGCGAGCCACGGAGGAATTACATTATCTCTACGTGTTATCCACAGAGTGAGTGATGGAGCACAGCACCATCTGTGCTGTCATTCATTTGCATCCCCAACAACTGTTTGCCTGGTTAACCCACTCACTGTTTAATTGTTGCACCGTTCTCCATCTTCTTTTCTCTTTATTTTGTACCATCTTAGAAAATCTTCCATGTGACTTTAAATGTTTTAGTTTGCTGGGTTTTTTTTTTTTTGTAAGTCATGTAACGTATCTGGTTTTGTTTGTGTCATTTTCACGGCATCATGCAGTTACTTTGAAAAGGATCTTTCTGATGGGACACGTGAACACACCAATCTCCCTCCATCCAAACAATAAAGGCAGATTACAAATATTAATGTCTTTTTATATTTATTGTAAAATACAAAGGTTTCCTCACATAACAAAGTATATATATTTTAAACAGCATGGAAAAAGAGTTAAATAATAATGACCTTTAATATATGGAATAAGCTGATCTGAAGTCCACCTGAGCGAAGACCTTGAGATGTGGTAGAAAGCTCTGACGCTTAGTAAGTGGGTATTTAAGCTCACTGTATCATGACCATCAGTAATAAAATCAAAAGAACTAAATTCATCATAATCAATATTCATTAATTAAGATGCAGCAAAGTCTGCAGTTGTATTGAACATGAGCCACATTGATCCACAACAACACATCCTGCCCAGTATGTTCATGTTGCATCGTTCTCTGAAATATTTGAATATCAAAGTGATTCTTCCTGAACTGAGTTCATATTATGGAGCTGAGAGGCGAGTGGGTTTGATTTTCTGCAAATCTTTTAATTAATAACAACTTAATTGTGAGCTAGGAGGAAACATTAGTTGCTTTTATTTCATTCATTTAACAGTCGACAGTTGTTCTTTGGGTTGTTTCTTCTTCTGCCGTCTGTGAGGAGGTCTGAAGAGAGTCCGAGCCGCGGTGCTGCCACCTCTGTCAAAGAAGGACCTGTGTGAGGAGAATGTATTACACTAAATTAATGAAAAAGGATAACGCATCACAAACAGCTTGGACATCAAAACCAAACATCCCAGAATGCATTTCATGTAAGACAAAGTGTTGGGAAATATATCGACATCC
>CALSCE010009814.1:5799885-5824142 GCA_943593645.1 Bovichtus variegatus
GGGACTGATTTGAGTTTTCTCGATGAAAGTCTGAGCACACTGAGTCACGTGATCTTGTGAAGTGATGATACTGGGGGATTTGTTCACGCCAGTCTATCCTCATTTAATCCGCTCCCTGTGCTGTCAACATGCACATTCCGCCATTCTTCAGGAAAAGGATTCCTCTAAAGCAAAGAGAGCAGTCCAGACACAGACACATTGCTGTGAAATTATCCAAATCAGTGTTTAAAGTTATCTCTGTTTTTGTTTTGCTGCAACAAACGCCATCTGTGTATTTCCTGTAGTGTACTTGTTGCATCTAATTGTCATTTAATAGTAAAGCACCTGAGGTTGTAGCAGTGTATTTGTATTGTCGTCACACTATCTGCCCCTACCGGTAACTTTTATTGGATCCACATATCGCTCCACGTCCATGCAGAGCTGCTGTGGTGCTCCCGCCTCCCTGGATGCCTCAGCTGGTCTTTCTGGTCCAGCACACACACACACACACATCTGATGAGTCAAACTCTTCCATCTCCGACTAATTACTTCTCTGCGTTAATTGCAAATGCAAATATGCAAGTTCATACTAATTAATTACTCTGTTAATTAGTAATGTGGGCTTTTGGGAACAATAAATCATGGTGCAGCAGATAGAAGACAAAGAGGATCCCATTTTGACATAAAAAAAAGAAAAAAAAAAAATTGAACACAACGCATACACATGCAGTCATATCCCAAAAATAGCAGGTGGAAGAAAAAAAGGGCCGTGACCCGCTGACACCGCTGTGAAAAGGAAAAAGACAGTGAAGCAGCTCTGACTGTTTGCAGTCATTATCACATGCCCTGCTCTTAAAGACTAAGTGATAGGAGGCCCGTCTGTGAATGAAGCTAGTGGCGTTCCCGCCGCGTGGCTGCGTTTACACTTGTCAGTATTACTGGCACCAGAGGTTGGTTCAGTTTACCGCAAGACAGTGATAATGAATCTGAGGATCTGAGGGCCGGCAGGTTGTCAGAAAATGTGATTGGTGAATGCGATTTCATTTTTAAGTATCTAATCTATTCCCATATCGGAGGTCAAGCATCCTGTGAAATCTGGTGAGCCATGACGCATATTGTTTTCGGGTTGAGGGGTCGTGTGGGGACATCACACCTGTTGAAGTCCCCCAGCAGAAACACACACCGTGCACTGATGCGGGTAACCTAGTGGAAAGGTGTTCTTTAATATGTACTTGCAGCTAGGCGGCCTGAAGACCAGAGTTTCTGGCTTCGGTTTCGTGCATTGAGTCGTGGAAGAATCCGATTGTCCTCGGAGGGCAATTCCCCACCTCTCTTAAGCCCAAGAGTGAAAATGCACCAAGCTGCTCTTTCTCAGCCAGGAGCCATCCCCACACCCTTCAGCTAACATGAATTAGGAAATGACAGCAAGTACCAAAGAATGAAGGACAGCCACGGCATCATCCTCTCAGCATTCTTTGCACTGCACACTCCTGCACTACATACATTGTATTTTTAACTATGTTGTTGATTCTGCACACAACGTCTGTGCGTCCTGGGAGAGGGATCCTCCTCAGTCTCTCCCTGAGGTTTCTTCCATGTTTCCCCCTTTAATTGCGAGGTTTATTTTAGGGAGTTTCTCCTTGTGCGCTGCGAGGGTCTAAGGACAGAGGGGGTCGTATCCTGTGCAGTCTGTAAAGCCCACTGAGACAAATGTGTAATTTGTGATATTGGTGCTATATAAATAAAGTTGATTTGATTTGATGCATTGCACTAAATGGGACGAATGGCCCAAAAATAAACATGGATTACTACATCATAAAAGTACACGTGGACAGGATCAAACCGCCGACCCTTTAATAACTGGACAACCCGCTTTACCATCCTGAAGCACAGCCCATGTGGCGTGCACATCCACATACAGGTGTGAGGCTTCTGTGAAGAGCAGTGAATATGGATGAGTAGGGAAAAGGCTTAGACGTGTGTGTCGGCTGTGTAAAGGTATGAGCCACAGTAGCGTATGTGGAGCCCAGCTGCTGCGCTGAGGAACTCATCCGCTCATGTACCATCAAACCCGTGTTCCAAGCCCCCCCCCCCCACCCCCCTCCTCAACAAAAAACAAAAAACACTTGAATCCAGCCATCATACAAATGGGATGAGCAGTGGGAAGTATTGCTTGGGAAGATTCATGCTCTTTAGATACAAAGAACTGCTCAACCAGCACCAACCCCCCACCATGTTGAAAACAATTAGTGTATAAAGAGCATTGCAAACCCACCCACACACATACACACACTTCCTTACTTTGCGATCCTTGTTTTTTTTTTTATGTCTTTGCATGAAGCACTTTGTAAACTTCTATTCTGCGTGCTATAAGTAAATGTCATAAGCGTTATAATTAAATTTCGCTCCCTGAAACACGTTCCCTCTCTCCATCTTCCCGGAGATGATGATTCTTTGGTCTTATTAAAAGTCTCGTTGTATAATCGAGCCGCTTAATGATCCTTGTCACACTAAGGAGCTTGTGGGTGGGCAGATCTCAGCATGGCAGTGCCACAGCTTGCTGCCACTTTTACAGCAGTACAGTCTGTGCGCACACACGCCACGTTCGTAGAGGACTAGTGATGCTGTAAAGAAAGATGTGGCAGGACAGCAGGAGAAGAACAGACTCACAGATACTGATGAATGCCCCGGTCAACACGTGGACACTGAACAGAGACAAGAGACGAAAAGAAGTATTGGACAATTCTGCACTGCTTATGGTAAGCTTTAGGAAATGTTTGACAGTGCTGTCAAATAGAGAGCGTTTGATATCACGATGCCTAACCTAATCCTGAAAGTATCCTAAACCCAGTTTTTAACTGTTATATTATCGTCTGTTTTTCAATTAAACGGCCACACATGTAACAACCACATGGGGTCCACAGTGTTGTCTTAGTTGTGCTTTGTTGGGATTGGTTGGCCACTGGCACAGTCTTTCTGAGCCACAGATGATCAAAAAGGCCCATCTGGCAGCCTGCTCAGGGTGCTGATTAGTCATGGACTCGGCCCCCTGCACCCTACCCACTCCCCTACTGACTCCCTTGGGTGTCATGCCACCCACATACAAGCTGTGCATATGGCAGCCTCCTCTAAGAAGCCTTTGGCCCAAATCTACAACAATGTGAAGCAGAGATGAAGTTCAGGGCTTAAATTCATTGGAAGACTTTGTATTCCTTTATCAAGTCAGAGAATAGCAGGGAGTGTGTGCCCACTAGCACCTTTACCGAGCTTTACTCACACTTTGTCCTTTTTATTTTCACTTTCTATAGGCAGGGTTACTACAGTAAACCTCAACCAAATCCAATTCATAATATCTTTTTTATTTTGCAAAATGAACAATCAACACACAGCACACATTGATATGTATTATTAATTATATATCATATATCTGTCTAGCTCTCTCAAGTGGAGTAATATGTATTTAAATTAATGGTAAATGAGAAAAGTTTAAGAAACTATTGCAAGTGGGTTACTTAAAGCTACTGTGTGTGGTATTTTAAACGTTTTGTCACCCTCTAGTGGTAGAAACAAATAATACTGACACTCACACAGTACTCACACAGCCTAATACTCCCATCCAGTCATCTGCACCAAACGTTTACTAAAGTTTGACCAAATCTAAAGTTTTGCACAAGTTTTTGCTAAGTTTCTGAAATGTCAGAAACACCAATGACAATGAGCATATGCGTGTGACATGGTTCAACATAAAACCACGGCCTTTGCATAATGATATAAATATACAGGCAAAACAAATGCACTTGTTTGGGTCGAACAGAAAGGGTGTCACTGCAACAGGAATAGACACTGCGTTATGCAAATAACAAAAACAGGGCAAAACATTGAACAGAGCAAGTTGAACTCTTTTAAGGAATACATTTAAACTTAACCTGAAAGCACTAGAAGCGAGTGTTCTCTCCTGCTTAAAAAAGGACCTCTATTTATAAAATGTTTTTTAGTTTGCATCCAATAGCATGTGATAACATGAAGACTTTTCCTGGAGAAATGTATTCTCCTCTGGCCACAGGCAGGCAGGAGCTGATAAAAGGGGAGCAGGAAGTGGTTGGAAGGCTTTAACAAGTCTGCCGGGATGTATTATTTCCTTGTAGGGCTGAGGAGTCGAACCAGGTCATTTGCATGTCCCTCCTTTGCTCTGGCATGTTTACTGTGCAGGACAGGAGCTGAATGAGAACTGCTGGTGGCATTGCTCTGCCTGTGGGCTCCAGCTCAGCTCCCTCTGCATCTTTATACAGGTTCCTCACTACTGGGATCCACTCAGCTGCTGCTGCTTAGGACAATGTAGAACCAGGAATTGTATTGATCAGTCCAGCAACACAGGTGCATTGTGCATAGGGTTTTTTTTGTTTTTTGTGTGCCTCTGTTGTTATACAAGCTGTTGATCCCTTCTGTGGTTCCCACACACTCCAGTTCCCTTCCATGGCGTCCGAGGGAGCTCGGGCCAAAAGGACTAATCTGGTTGCATCCAGGGTCCACTGGAGCAACATGGACCTGCCTGAGTTAACCACAGCTCAGGACCAGGAGGCTCACGGTATGGAAGCTATGAAAAACGTACTTTGTGCCGGCCACGATACACGGCGAATTTAAAGAATGTGACTGGTGATTTGCAAGTGAAATCCAATTTACTTTTAAATCCCCTATCATTAATGTGAAGTGGAAGTGAAACAACTGTTCGTGGGAATCATTTTGAAGAAAGGGTGCTTTTAAATGTTCCATTCATGACGTTCAACCCACAACCCTTTGAACTTACCATCAGTGAGTCTGACACATGTGATGCACTTGTGTGTGATGTCCACACATACGCAATGTGGACGAACCTGTCAGGTAGTTGACCGCGTGTATGCTTTACAAACTATGCTATGCTTTGGACTAAGATACGCTTTGGAAAAATAGGTGAGTTGGAAAAAAGTGGGTAAATCATCAGAAGCCATGGATGTTTGTACATATATATATATATATATATATATATATATACAGTGTATACATGTGGTCCTTTTCTCACAGCTGTCATGATAATACGACACTCAGAGACTCATAGGAGAATTCTGATTTATACATTTTTTAAATTTTTGTTTTTATAGTTCCTTTTTTCACTTCTATCCGTTATGATAAAATTGTACACAACAAAGTGATATCAATTCACTGCAATCACTACATTATCCACAGTAGAGAAACACAAGCAGGCAGATGATCAGGCATCTCAGCAATTACTATGATTTGACTGCAGTTACAACATTACTTTAATATCCTCTTTGTTCATGTATACAATGTTTTCTCTTCTACATGTGTAAATGACCAACACGAGGGGTCGTCCAGTTGAAGATCACAATTTAAATCCGTCACATGCAAGAAACTCACTGAGACACTATTGCTGTACATCTATTAGTGACTAGTTATGGACAGAATATTCAAATGTGTCACTATTAACACATGTAGTAGTGTCTGAGCAGCTGCACAGTACAGAGTGAATCTGCCAGAGGAGATGCTGTTGTTCAGTGCTGCGCTCTCAGCGGAGACTTTATGTGTTTTTTCTCCATGGTTACTTGTCACCGGCCTTATTATAACTTGTTGCTTCATGTCAACCACAGGAAATTCGAGCCGGGACAGTGTCAGGAAGTGGCTCACCACCACTGCCACTGAGTGAGTATCAGGATGGGGATATAGGCTGCTGTATCAATGTTAACAGTCCCATTTCATTAGGTAAATCTTTGAGATTACAAAATGTGGCAGTCAAGCTTATCTCTTGGCAGCTGCAGATTTCATAATGTACTTACTCCATGTTAACGTTACACTTACACTGATGCAATAGGAGCGATGAAATCCATGAAAATAAGCTTCTGATTTTACAAATAGAGAAAAGACATGGTCTATAGTATAGCATAACTTATTCTGAAAATAATGTGACATGCTTAGCTAAGATGTGTATCGACTGTAAAAACTGAAGAAAACCCATTAGGCCTTCAAAGGAAAAATCATTCCTTTTTGCCATATAAAAACAATTTATAAAGTGATTAATTCAATTTATGGTATCAAGCACTTGAGTTAAAAAAATAATAATAATGATAAGTCTTACTAGTGGCACTTGTCAATTGTATTAGTTTGTTAAATATTGAATAAATAGATGACTGTTTGGATGGATTGGCAAAATAGTTTAGAAAAAAAAGGCTTAAATTGGTCGTACTGTGTCTCCCTATGATACTCCTTACAATGAATGTATCTTCTGCTTTAACGTCTACAGTTGTATTAGAAAGATACTGTATAAATATTTGGGTGGTACACATGCCATATATTTATATAGGATATTGCACAAAACTATCACAATATATTTCCCACGTTGTGTGCGTGTGTGTATGTATGTATGTATGTGTGTGTGTGTGTGTGCTTTCTCATACTCTGGCCCTCCTAATAAAATTCGACCTGTGTTTGCAGGGAAGATGCAAAGCGTGAGCCGCTGCAGGAAGCTGCAGGTACGACCAATGAAAATCTCTTTCTGCTTTAACTGCAGGGAGGTGTCTGTCCCTTTTATTCTGTGTCAACTCTATATTGTCTCCCACCTTGTGTGATGGAGTGGTGCATGATGGTGAGTACAGCGTTTGTTTGGCGCACAGCAACTTCTGTAGTAGTCTAGTGGGATGTTTAGCGAGTGGAGTGAAATGAGGTGAATAGTGCTAGTTGGGTTATGACTGGCTGAGAGTTGGACCTGCTGAAACTGCGGAGCGGACAATGAGTGTTAAAGCTGCATGTATTATGTCACACAAAGTCATTAGTGAGTAAGAGAGAATGCAGACGTACATTAGCTGACATGCAGTGTGTACAGTAGCTGCGCTGCAGTGAAATACACAGTCGCACAACCGCCTGGTTGAGAGAATATCTTCCTGCTGCTTTAGCGTAAGAAATCATTTGTTCTTTTTTTTTTTTTTTTCAATGCTCTTTTGAAAATGTAATTGTGTTATTCTTTCATGTCAGTTACAGTTATTATTGGTTGAACAGGAGTGTTGTGCATGTTCACATTTCCTTTCCACAATGCTGAATTAAAAATGTCTTTTATGTCATTATATTAGACTGAAAATGAATCTGGCGGTGGGAAATCAAAGACCACACTTTGTTTAATTTACACATATTGTCGTTGAGGGTTAGGGTTAAGCAGCGTGTATTATCTAACACCCCCCCCCCCCCCCCCCCCCCCACCCCCGTCACCCCATTCAAACAGCATGCAAATGGTGGTTGAGAAAAACCATGGGAACGGCAAATTGCTCCTCATGCATCTGCTCGCTCCTCACCTTAAAGTAAAAGCTTGTGGTTTGTCTTGGCTTGGCTGTTTGTCACTCAGCCTGGTCTACCCACTGTGCTGGGTTTGTTTGGGCTCAAAAATGGAGCTGGGAATGACATCAGTTCTGTATAAAAAGTACTATATAAGACACATTCAAATTTCTGGATTTGGACCTGACGATGCCACGGTATAGAAAGTTAGGGTGAAAACAATTCATGACACAAATCTGCACCGCATTTCAATAGCTGTCAAAGCATTTCACTCCAACCCACACATCTGAACCTCATGGTGGCAGTAGAGGTTCCAACTGAAATCAAATTGCATTTTCTACAGCTTTCTTGGCCGTAGAGCAGCAAAGCGGGGCCAGAACATCCCTCCCCCCTTCCCAATACTGTAAATGCTTCTAACACACCAATCACTACATGTGAGCAGCTTCCATGCCGCTGAACAACAAACACAGTTGTGTTGCTGTAGGTCGTAATATGTCCTGGTTCTCATGTTGCTGTGTCCTGTGTGTCCTGCAGAGCCTCTGAAGAGGAACCCCAGCAGTGACGATGACCTGGCCCTGGGTCTAGAAGGTAAACAGCCTCCTATTGTGGACTTGTAAGGTGACATCCTCAGCAGGGAATCTTTATAGGCACACTCTGGCACACAGGCTCTGCAGTTTTGGAAAACAAGCCAATGATTTATTTATCATTGTATCTTCCAACACCAACAGAGAGAGCGAGAATTGCCAGAATGTCCTGTGTATTTATACTGTATTTATACGGACGGTGCAGGGTAGTTCACGTGTTGTGTTGCCTCAGTAAACACAGGTCCAGACCTCGAAATGGATTGAATATTTTGAGTTTTCCAGTATTGGGTATTGCAACTTGCAGGGCACGCTAACGTGATATGAGAAGCAATGGGCTTCATTATCCTCTCAGAATATGAAGCTGCAGGCCTCGTAAGACGGATACCCGATTCTTGTAATCCTTCCATTTATATGCTGATTAGTTTGGTAACACATAAAAGCAGAGGAGGTGAGAGATCGTCAGTGCAAGCATGTGACTATTTCCTGGAGACATACCAATGCAGAGCCAGTACGTATCAAACTCACTACAGTATCAGAAGAAGGAGTCTTCGTATCATCACTGACATTTAGTCTCATTGTGTTACCATGTCATTGGTTTTGCTCTGACACTGGAGCAGACACGCTACAGATATAAATCTATAGTGATTTATAGACAGAGTGAACACATGGGCTAGTTTTTACGGCGTAAGGGCCTAAAGTTCCACTGGGCCCACTTCAGTTTGACAAGCCTCTCCCTTTTTGTCCTCCAGTGCCGGCCTACCTTTGCATCTGTGCTCATATAAAGGCAAAACCGCATGGCACATAAAACGACAAGAGCACTGTGGACCAGAAAACAACTGACACCAGCGATTTCCTGAGAAATATATATATATATATATATATATATATATATATATACATTTTTTTTTTTTGCTTTTACCCTTTAAAAAGGAAAGTGATACACCTCTCACGTATACGCCTGCAGGTAGCCGGAGTAGTTTTGTTTTTGTTGACAAAAATGGTGTGTGAATAAAAAACAAAAAAAAAAAAAAAAAAACACAAACACACACACACCACACACCCACACACACACACACAAGGTACAGCTCCACAGAAGGAGAAAGACCACTTTGTTCTTGACACCATGCCAGTGTCAAATGGAGTCTGGGAGAGGGAGGCAGAGGCACTGCCAAAATCCAAACACCCACTGGAGGAAAAAAGAAGAGAGGGAAGTAGAGAGAGAGAGAGAGAGAGAGAGAGAGAGAGAGAGAGAGGGAACACTTTCCTAATATAGCTCAAGGAGCCTTGACACCAGACCTGGACAGGATGTGCTGACTTTCAACCAGCAAACATTTAAGGAGACTGTGTTCTGCTTTCCTCCTTTCCTGATGTTTCCTTCTCTGCTCGTGTCATGCGTGTTATGGCCCCTGATGCCCTGTTCGCTTCCTCGTCCATATAACATGACTTTTCTCTCCTGCAGCGTCGTTATATGGTAGCCGGGGAGTGAGGACGGTCCAGGAGTTTCTGCGGTAAGGACGCCTCTCTTCTTCTTGTTCTCATCTCCTGTCCGATGTATAAAAAAAAGAAGCCACACAGCCAGCAGTGTAGAGTAAGGCTGATCTCTATCACGCAGCACGGTGCTGGAATTCACTCTATCACAACTGTTAGATAGTCAGTGTTGGAAACGCAATTATGTGTGCATGTTTTGAAACGAGTGTTTGAAAGTGAAAGCGTCGGTCAGTTTAAATCTATGTGTAAATGTTTATGATCTCGAATCAAATGTGAAAACATTTCCTCGTGATGTCGGAATTGACCAGGGTCAATTCTTGATGTATTTTAAATGTATTTATTGTTCATTTTAAACTGTTTTATTGTGCAAACACACGGCAGTGATTCAGAGCCCTGTGAAACTCTTGACATCCCCTCAATCAAACCTACTGTATATGTGAATACTACAAGTATATAAGGTACATGTTGGCGTTTAATGCTTTATTGTTGGTGGAACAAGCCTAAAACCCAGAGCTGCACGGTTTAACTGAAGTTTATGTTCTAACAAAAGTAACTTTCTGAGTGTTAGCTGTGCTGAGCATACTCCCTGTCTGTCCCCTGTTCTCAATACGACTACTATTACTTTCTGCGACACTTCCTACGAAGCCCAGATCTATAACATATTCAGCATACCTTCATGACACAATATTATGGTTAACGCTTTGTAAAATCTCATAAAAGTTGTGATTGCGGTGTCACGTCCATTACCCTGTTTTTGCGTCAAGAGTGGTTGCAACTAACTTTTGCTCACGTCTCTGCTGAGAGTTTACTTTTACTGCTGTAAATAGTTGTCTATGTTATTTATCGGTTATAAAGCTTTTGTAAATAATTCCAACAAGCGCCAAGGCAGATAAATCGAACACAACTCAAAAGCTATTTCTCTGTCCGGGGATCTGTCCAGTGGAACACATTAAACACATTATGAAGATAAACACGTTACATCACGTTCACTTGAAGCAGATGGTGAGTTTCATAAAGGCACTGCCTATAATCTTATTACAGAAGCACCATTATGTTGAGGAGGCCTGATGACCTTATGCAAAACAGGCTTAGAAGATTAGTTTAATAGCTGTTCCTGTCATCTGTTATAGATATAAACTTCTTTTTATCATCCCTCGGATTACGTTGTTTTTTTTTAGAAAGAATAAATGTTCTGTGTTGGATTCAAACTCTATTCGAAGGTCACAAGCTGCCACTGCAGTGTTTGGTTCAGGCCGTGTTTGCAGCTTCTGAACCTGAAAAGAGAGCAGGACAAATAACTTCAAGTCATATTTACCAGGCAAATAAGCCTCACCTCCCCCTCTGCACGGCAGACAGCACAGTTTGCATAGAAAGCGAAAGGATCAGAGGAAAGTTATTACAATGCTTGACAGCTGTCCAGAAAATATGAATCAGCTAGCAGAGGGGATAAGTATAAAAGATCAAGGACAACATGTTACACGGGGTTGTGATCAACAAAGACCTGGAGCAAAATGTGAGTAGACAACAGCAGTTATTCACTATGTGGCTGCATTTTGTTCTGTTATGTATTGAAGATCATTGTAAATTCAAATCGCACCTGGACGTATTGAACGCTCGACAAGGTGCTGATGTCTCCATTCATATACACGGAGATAAATACACAGAAGATAGGAGGTTGCAGTTGGTTTGAAACAGTAGAGGCACCACAGGATGTGTAGAGAGTTGCCTAATAAAGTTGCATTAGTTCAAATAGGCTATAATAAGTCATTCGTCAGGCAATCGATTATCAAACAATAACCCATAATTCTGCAAGGTTTTCGTTTTTACTTTGTGATGTTGATCTGTAAAACCACTCCAGTGGCTATGAGTGGTTACAACGATACATTGAAAGTAAGATTAAACTTAAACTATGTATTTTTTTTAATATATTTTCTCATTGTTAACAAATCCCAAAACCAAAACCAAAAATGTGTTTGTCCGTCTCTCAATATTTTCCGACTTCCTTAACCTGTCTGTGGCTCTCAGCCCCTCACCCATTGGTGTCATGCCCAAAAAAGTGAATGTCATGATATAATTAAACAAATTTTTTGTTAAAAGACACAGATTTGTGTGTGACTGGAAACTGTGAGCCCTTTGTTGTGTATTGTACCCCTTCAGGTGGAGCAGGTCAAGTCCTGCTCTCAGCAGGTGGAACAGCTTCAACTCAGCAACTTCAGGTCACTCTGGACCACTGAGGTTAGACACACAAACACACACACACACACACACTTTAGATGGATCTGTTTGTTAGTGTACAGTAGAGACACATACTCAGTTCTGAGCAAGGCTCCATTGGCCCCCTGTTGGCAGTGTGATGGACATACTCAACCTGTGGAAGGATGACCCAGAGGAGGTTCTGTTGGACCTGGGCTTTGGCTGTGACGAGCCTGACCTCTCTGGACGCATCCCGGCTCGATTCATCAATCATCAGTCTCAAGCGAAAGGAATAAACCTCCAGGTGTTTCTGGAGGCCCAGAAGAACCGGCTGGACCTGGAGAACCCAGATGTTAGCAGTAAGTCTACGTTTTAACACTATGATCAGTGGTACACGTGTGTGGAAAAGCATTTCCAACAGTGACAATGTTTATTTGTATCATGCCATCCTACTACTGGAATCATGCAGTCTGTTCATCCTTTCTTTGGAACCAGAGATTTGCTCCCAATCATCCACAAGAGCATTAGTGACGTCAAACCCTGATGTTGGCTGATAATGTCTGGCTCACAGTTGGCATTCCCGGTTAAGGTGTTGGATGTGGTTGAGGTCAGAGCTCCGTGCAAGCTAGTCAAGTTCTTCCAACCAAAAACCCGGGCGAACCATTTCTCCATGGAGCTGGCTTTGAGCATCGTCGTGTTTAAATAGGAAAGCAACAAACACAAACTGTTGACGTGACAAGATAGTTTGGTGTAGCTGTCAGCTGGGGTAGGGGTTATGGTGGTGCTGGGGTTTTATGGGGTAGCAGAGGTGGTCTTGCTTGTCATTTTTCATTTATGTGTTTGATATTCTGTCAGTGATATTAGGTGTTTGAAGAAAATCCTGGTTTTAGAAATGCTAGATCTGGTATAGTATCAGTGGATAATGCTGTAGACGCTGGTGTCAGCGAGTTACACTTCTGCCTACTGTACCGGTTTCAAATCTGCTGTCAAACCTTTTTCCTCGTCTTCTCTCTTCTCCTGTCTCCTTCAGATCGTTTTAGGCAGCTCGAGGTTCTCCAGCAGGTAACTACAGCGTTCTCCTCCTTGGTGGGGTCTTCCTCACCTCTCAGAGCACCGCTGGGCAAAGCCCTGTCTCCTGAGGCCCAGGAGAGGAGGAAGCGTGTGGGCATGCTGTTCAAACGTGCTTCAAGGAAGTCACTCCAGAACCTTAAAACTCAAGACCGAAACAAACCTGCTGCCACAACTTCTCCCTGTGCTGCACCCGAGTCACTGCAACCTCCACTTAGCCTTGGAGACAAGAAAATCTTCCTAAAAAGAGTCAAACCTGGACTTCTGGAGACTGTGTGTCTGAGTCCTCTGGCAGAGGAGCAAGGAGCTGGTCCGGACCCTCAGCCTCAGCCTAACGTTGCTCCTATTACAGCCCAGGAGGGAGCTCTCAGACACTCGCCCCTGACGGATAGTCACCCCCGACCCCCAGACAACACTGTTTTACTGAGGAAGAAGAGCCCAGGGCAGGGCAGGGAATCATTTGAAATGGAAGAGGCAAGTCGAACTGCGACCGCAAAAGTTTTCTCAAAGTCAATCAAAAGCTATTATAGCAGTAGTAATCAAATTAATAATAAAGTAATATTATTTAAGTAGGGCAAAGACGAAAAGTACTAAACTCCCTGTAGACTTGAAAACATTTGTTCTTACTCCCTCAAGGAAAACAGAGGCTGTGGATTCCAATGGTTACCAAAATGTCCAAACCACTAATTTTACTAAAATACTCTAATGCACTGTGCAAGATTTCTGTCATGGCTTTAAAACAATATATTTGTTAAATGCTTTATTGTTATGAATTGAATTGTGATTGTAGATTAATATACTGCATCTCCAGTGATTTGCCTTCATATATACAGTAACTATATACATTGACTTACATTTTGCAACATATGCTGGCCAGTAGCCGCCATCATTTTTTTCTAACAATGAGACATTTCGATTGAACCTACTTACAAAAGTTCTTACTTACCAAATGTTCTAAACATTCTCAATTGATGTTTGTCATTTGTTTTACCTCCAGTCTCCTCTCCTGAAAATAACGCATGATGTAAGCGTTGATGGTTCTATTTAAGCGATTTAAAACACTCATTTAAGTATAGGAAAGGATGCTGGTTAAATATTGCATAAGTCAAAGTATGCCAAACTCAGTTCTTGGTGTCAAAGTCATGTGTTTTTAACTTTGTTGATCTCCTATGACCTTTCACTGTAGTATAAGAAGATCACATGTAGTGAACATTGTGTGTCCTGCAGTATAAAACAGTAGTGAACATGTTAGTTACATATTAAGGCAGTTACTACAAGACAGGGTTGACATGAGATGGGCCAAATATGAGAAACCTCTCTTATTAGAATGCAATCCAAATGAAAGCCACTAACTACAACCCCTAATGAAGAACGGGTTGAATGACTCAACACATTTCTGTGGTAACAAAGACCAAACATTATATCTTCACTAAGATAGGATTTGTTCGCAGAGCTTTTGCAATTGCTTTGCATTAGATTGTAAAATGCAATAATCTGATAATTTAGGTGTGTGTTGTAATATTTCCCCTGCTGTAGACATATTACCACCCACTACCCTGCAGTTTGTTAATATTGCTTTATTTAATATATCATTCCAGATCCACAGTTTTGATGAAAGTAGTGTCACAGGGAGCTACACAGGAGGAGCAGAACATTTAGGTGGGTCTTTACAAAGGAGTCACAGTTTCTCGCTCTTTCTCTCTCCCTATCACCCATTTTAAAACACAAGCACACATTTTCATCACAAAATCGTATGAAACTTGAATGAAACTTATACAACACAGGCAACTTATTTGACTTTGAAGAGTGTTTGTTTTAGATACAATAGCCATATCTACGGGCACATGAATATGTAAATCATTTGCATACAGTTTCAATATCATAGGACAATCTAGGATGATGCAGAAATGCAAAGTCATTAGAGGCTTTTTCATATACGGATCATTACTGGTCTAACTGCATTGCTCTCCCTCTTTCCTTCATGTGCAGGGACTACAGTGTAATGTACTGTATATTACAAAGTAGGACATTATTAACATCAGGAGCCATCTTAAAGGGCCACCAGACATTTTAGGAAGTATTCCTGTTTGGCATTTTAGTTAGACGATGCCAGCAGTTTACCCCTGTTTCCAGGCTTTGTGCTAAGCTAAGCTAAACACATCCTAGATCTATATTTTTACTGGCCACACAGATATGAAACTGCATCCCTGTCTCATAAAAATAACTTCCAACACAACTAATCTGCATTCTCAATTACGTTTCAAGTGAAACTTATTTTCTACCGAATTAGGGTCTCAGTTTTAAACACATGGTAAATGTTGTGAAATAAAACAAAACTACTTATGTAAAAGACCATGGTTTGGCTTAAAATAAGTGTATTGTGTAACTTATAGCTTTAATTACAAGCGTGTTTGTAATACCTCAAAACAAACGTAATCCCGGAGTGGGAAACATTTTGAGTAAAACGTATTTGACAATGCTGTTTCGTTGTATGGGAACGTTGTAGGAGACTAGATACCCTCTCATGTGCCTATTGGAAAGAAGGAATTCGACCACATTTTTTCCCAAAATACTGGACTGTTGCTTTCAAGCTTTCACAAATTGTTGTTTGAGGCTAAATACACTTGATGTTAAGTTATGATTATAATGCACTATCCCTCCTTCCGTGTGTGTGTGTGTGTGTGTGTGAGCAGCGCAGGGTGTGATACGGACCAACAGCTGCCAGTCAGACAGCAGTGGTTTTTTAGAGGAGCCCTTCATCCCCTCCGTCTCTCAGCAGGCGTCACCCGGACCTGAACTCATCAAGGTCTCCTGGCTTATAACGCATAATAACTTCTCTCACAAGCCTCCATTGGAAATGCAATGCTAAGTCACCGAACCCCATTTAAATCACTCACACTGATTGGATGACAGAATGTGCTCAAATGTGATGTATGATGTTTACAGTATAACATATACAGTATATATAAAAGAGTTAATGTGTCCGGTTGTTTGACTGTCTGTATTGTCTGTTTGGTTGCAGATTCTGTCAGGCCTGTCAGGAGGGAGCACTGACAGCCAGAGCAGTGAGAGGCCAGGCTCTCCCTCTCCTTCTTCCCTTCATACCGCTTCATCTCCCCTGCCGTTCTCATCGCCGACCTCTTCTGGTGTTGACAAATCTCTAATTCCCTCGCCCAGTCCTTCACCGGAGCCTTCGTTAGTCTTTCCCCCTTCCACATCTCCTGTCTCGTTGTGTCTCTCAAAATGTAAATGGGACAATTCAGAGACTGAGACTCCAGCAGATCAGGATAAGTCTTCAACTACTTCGCTACCTGCATTGGTGTGCGAGTACTTGGCTCCTTGCTCTTCCTCACCCGAGTTACAGAACGTAAGACACTCCCAAACTCCAACTCTCGATTCTCCTGCTGCCTTTACCTCTCTCTCCCCTACAGCTTCCCTAATCCCTGCCTCATTGATTCGAGAGTCAGAGGAGATTGAAACTGAGGACAAGGATGCTCCATCCCCCCACCTCTCTACTCTATGTCATGACTCAGAAGGCACAGCATGCACAAGTGCCCCTCCTCCTGCCTCATCTCTTTCTCCCTCTCCAAATTTGGATTGTCCGTTCTCTGCCTCGATTGCTATGTCTTCTACGCAGTCTGACTCCTCCTCTGGGAGTCCAGGGAACACACAGTCAGAAGTGACTGAGGTGGCTTCGCATGGGAACTCCCTCTCTGCTTCTTTTGTATTATCATCTCTGCTTCCCTCTTCGCCCTCTTTACCTCCCCCTGCCTTTCCAGATCTAAATTGTCCATCCTCTTTAGCCTCTCCCCCACTAACTGAATCCCTCTTACAGAGCCCAGAAGAAAAGGAGTCCCTTGTCCCAGACTCAAATGGAATAGGCCTTTCTAAACCATTTACCAATACACAAAAGAAAGAGGAAAAAACACCCTCCTCTCTCTCCTTTAAGTCAGACAAGATCAATCCCTCACCTTCATCCTCTCTCATCCAGGACTCCTCTGAGTTTGAGGAAGTTTGTCCCGCGCCGCCCTGCCTTTCCCCTAACCCTTCCATTCCAGTTTGTCAATCTGCCTTGTCATCACGATCGCATGACTCAGATGATCTAATAGTTCCAGCTGTTGAAAGAATGTTAGACCTGACAGAGCAGTCCATCTCCCAACAGGACAGACTAAATTATCATGATGATGATACAAACCCTGCTCCAGCCTCTCCTGTCCAAGATGTTTTTCATGTTAAGAAGAATCACCTCTCTTTGCACTTTGAGGATACCCATCAGAGGAATGGAAAGGGAGGGGTAGAGGGTGAGAGACATACTGACACTGTGCAGACTCGAGAGGCTGTTGTTTACATCTCAGATACAGAGAGTTCTGCAGACCTGTCAGAAGGTTCTAGATTAGTCTCTAAGGAGGTATGTAACCAAACAGAAATAGATCCAAAGGTCCCGTCCTGTAGTTTGCATGACAAGCTTTCAACTGGAACCCAACCGGAAGAATGTCGAAGGGAAGTAAATGGCTCAGAAAGTGAATCACTCAAAAGTTCTTTAGTTTTACTTGATAATGCGCCAGAAGCACACAATACAACTGAAGTGGAACCAACGGATCTAATCAGGGTTGAGAGCTTAGATCTGGTATTTCAAACCTCAGTGGATGGCTCGGAGGGTGAAAATGGAGATATGGAGGCCTTTTTTCAGCAGCTTGATACTGAAGGGCGAGTCTATTGGGCAGAACCCATCCAGGTTTCCAATGCATCCCCTGTGCTTGAGGAGTCAGCCGGCTTGGTTTTAGATTCATTTTCATCCACCGACAGAGCTATGACTTTATCTGTGTCATCCTCAACAACAATAGACACTAACCAGACGTCAAGAAATGCAACTGCCTCCTCAGATACACCCTCCTCCTTGAGTCTGCCATCCCCTTTGGCAACCCCAGAAGTCAATCCATCAAGCCGTTCAGTTTCTGTCCAGATGTCTTCATCTCCATCTTCTCATATTGTCCACAGGACGGATGTTCCCTACACGACTGACTCAAAACGCACCCTTTTGCCTAGTGTCCTCCCTTTGGACACCTCCACCCCTTTCCGGGCTGTCCAGTCATGGACAGACCTACAGATTCAACGAAACACTCTCACCCAGAAGTTATCAAATGGGGCTCTTCATACTGCCCCAACGGAAGCCGTATCCACATGTGCCACAGAAACGACACAAAGACCTACGCTGAACTGTTCTTTGTCTCCATATTTCCCTCTGATGTCTGATGACTGGCAGTCACATGAGTGTCTCCCTGGAATGGCTAGAAATGACCATCCTATTTCAGTCTCTGTGGATAAAGGGCTGTGGACGGATGAGGAGGAAGAGGTGGACAAGAGTGGAATTGAAGATGAGGAGAAGCTTTGGGAGGGCAATCAGACTGCCACCATGGCATGCTGCTGCTCCTGTGACCATCAGTGTATCTGCTGTACTCAGAAGAGATACGACGAGCAACTCACTCTAGGAAACATTCCTGTGAGTAATACTACACTCTCTATAGTTTTACTTTATGTATTCGGTCAAACACGTTCACACTGATAGCTTGGGTTTCACGTTCCAGTTGCGAGCCGGTTCAGATCCTTGCAAGCGTTTTAGAATTGGAGACACTTTGATAATAAAGTTTATAGTTGTTTTGCCAACATTTTATGTGTTTTACAGCATAAATATATGTCTGCAGCTCAGTTAGATGTGGTACCAGAGGATTTATGGCTGTAGTTGAATATAAAAAACCTTTTGTTGTCTCTGTTATCTCTGGTCACTCGCTTTAAAGGTCAATATAGCCGATCTTATGGTAAAGCTGCAGTCATTAACCTGTATTTTTGAAGCCACAATCAAAGTTCATACTTGTCATGTACTTAAAATCACTTGGAAGGGTGCATCAGTTTAGAAAGAAAGACGTGGATCGTTATAGGTCTAGTTATTAATGGTTAAACATTACCACTCCAGAGAGCATCCTCTTTCACTCGCCTACAGCAGCTCCCACCTTCATTTTGCTTTGAACAAATACCAGAACCACAGTCAAATTTAAATTGTCATATTTAATTTGCCTATGATAGAATTCCAGTTCAGCATCACACATTGCTATTTTATTTCTGCTATGTGTGAAGCCATGTGCGAGAATTTAAATGCTGACTGTGGCCGTTCACATTGTGGAATGTTAAAATTATCAGTTCAATAATGCCGAATGGGTGTCTGTTTTCCATAAAAATATAAAATGATGACTACGACTATTGATCTTGATTATTTTGTATTCACCAATGTTAGAAACAGGAGTGAGCGGTGAGCTATGACGTGTCAATCTTCCAATGAGTCACGATGTTGGGGCTTTGATATAAATAGTATATTTGTTGTTATGTTACCATAGTTCTTGAGATGGAGGCCTTTCAAAGCCAGGACCATATTAACATATCAATGTCTAATTTGCATGTGGAGCTCGTGGAGCTCTCTGAGATTTGGACAGTGTTCTGTGTGTTGCAGGCACGTAATGTGGTGTACAGAAGCTGAATACTGCCTCACCAGGTTTAGTTCTGACTCTTTAAAAACAGTGCGTCTAGACCTGTTTTTTTGTGTTTTTGGACCCACATAATGTAACTTAGCCTGAACATTTTCTATCATTCTTGAATTTCCATATTTTCCATTATCTTGATACGTGGTTCAAAGGTAACTCTTGGACTTGTTCCCCACAGTACTCTCTGGATGAGTTGGAGGAGATGATGCTGTGTCTGCAGCAGTTTCGTTCTGTACTCGGCAACATGGAGGAGCAGCTCTCTGAAGATCAGGCTGCAGTTTACAATGCTCTGTCTGACCAGGACAGGTACACAGTGAAGTTTTAAAAAAGCTTTGTTTGGACCCTGTCATGTTCCACTTTGTGTCAGCATTAAGGTTACAACATTTGGCTCTAGTTTATGAAGCTGTCTGCCTCTGACATGTACATGGAACCTCCATCACTGAGAGCAGCAGGATGCGACAATCTGTCTTTTTCCTCAGAAACAAAACAGACAAATCTCCTTGCACCTCCAAGTCCAATAACGATGTGTGTGTGTGTGTGTGTGTGTGTGTAGGGAGAAGGTTCAGGACATAGAGGAGCTGAGGCGAGCAGTGAAACAGGAGGCTGGAGAGCTGGAGATGCAGTTGAATGAACTGGCCCATCACTATGATGACAGCTTGAAAATGGTAACACACTCCGTCACATTAGCACACTCATAGAAAGCGTCTACAGAAATGGTGTGTAAAACTAAAGGAAATGCACTGATGATAACAGATTGCTCTTGTAAACTTGGAACATACTGAGGACTTTGCTCCCTGGAGTTAGAAACGGAAAGTGTTTGGTTGTGGCCTGCTACTGGTGCTCCATAACGAAGATGAAGAATATATATATATATATATATACAGTATTTACAATATGTATTGAGATTGGCCATAAAAACATAGAAACATTCAACATTTCATTTGGTTTATCGCTTAGGGTCCTCTGCAGACAATTATTGAGGGGGGGGGGGCTTTTCTGTCTTTCAAAGCCTTATTATATATATATATATATATATTGTTATACCCTGTCACCTGCTGTCTGTGGCCAATCAGGGAGGATCCCTGGAATTAGGGTCACTTTAACCCAGGTGGCATCAATCTTTCGGAGCTGATTTGTAGTCCAAATGTGCCCTCTCAAGAGGCATAACCAAAGCATAACACACTTTATTGTTATTCTTTGGAAGTGGCTGACATTACGGCCGAAAATGACATAGAAAAAAAACGTCTTAAAGGGGAAGTGCACTCCTTCTTAAAGGGTCAGGCAGGTCAGGGAATCAAAGTCCCCCAAAAGAAAACCTGAAGTTCACGCCTCATATAAATGTTGAACAGACAAGGAAAAGGGAATTACATACTGGGAGTGGAGAAAATAGTCTTTTTTCAGTTATTGTGAGCAGAATAAGTAAAGCAGTATTCTTTGTTTGTGAGTAGAAGATGCACAGACTGTTGGACGAGCAGTCTCTGCTCTGCTCTCAACTCAGCGTCTTACCTGGAACGGGGCCCACATCACCGAGCCCCACCCCCAACAGGACGGTAGCCACTCAGTGCTGTCTGCTGCCCTGGATCCCTCCAGCTGACGCGCAGAGCACCTGGGATGCGGACTCCCTCAGACAGTCACCTCCTGGATCAAAGTGCATCTGTGAGGGCCTGCGCTGTTCTCACACTAAGGCAGACAAGCTGGACATGATGGGCTTCCTCCAGAGAGTAAGGACATCACATTATTTTATGTAGGGAACATGTAGAGAGTGAGGAATATTCTACTCTTGCCTGCTATATTCAAGGCTCAATTGTTCTTAACCAACGTAGCTGGGCAGATGACATCTTTTTTAAGTTGAATTCACATTTTTGATGTTAAAATATATAGTGTAATCCTGATGCAGTACTCCTCAGGGATCGTATGAGTGCATGGGAGCGACAACAGGATACAGCAACTGATGTGACCAAAAGTAAATGTTTCTGTTTCGGGGCTTTCGGGCCACATTTGCATTTACAATTCACCATGTGGTAAAGTAAAGTCTGCCTCTTTTTTTTTTTTTTTTTTATTTACAAGGTGAACATTTTTTATTGTGAAGGGGTCAATTGGCTTTGAAGCCTTTTAAATTTTACGGCAAAATAAGGGAATGTTTCAACATTCTTCAACCTATATCTCCTCTGTCTTACCGTCAAAGCTGTGGCTTGACATTGTACAAATCCCTGTCAATGTATATATTAATATACAAATGTGTATTAATGCATATTTAAATAGCTCTCCTATGGACAACGGTCAATACTGCCCAAATTTCAAATATTCGACATATATAACTTTAATGTTATTGAGGTCATATATAAACACAGAAAATGACACTGTTGGCTCTCCTACGTCGAGGGTCGTTATTCATGTTATTTCTGTGTCTTACTGTCCACATTTTGGTGAGCGCAGTACATGCAGGATACCATGCTAGATGGCAGCCTCTATATAGAGTATACAGATAATTGGTATCATTAGATGTGCAATTTTTTGATGTATTTGAAATCGTACTACTTCCTAAATGTTGTGTGTCCTGTTTTCCAGTTGAAGGAGTCTTTGCGTCATTCTGTCAACACAGACTCATTGGAATAAAAGGTGAGGTGCTTACATGAATTATTGAAATCACTGTTGAACAGTCTACCAGCATAAGATTGCAAACGTCCACCATAGAAAGGAACTTCTTATTGGACAATATGCAGGTCACCAAGAAGGAAGATAACATAACATCTAGCCATACTCATAATATCTTTCTGTAGTCCAACTGAAATGTGTTCCCGAACATAAAATGCAAATCCGTCACCATATTTGTCCGCGTGTCTTCTACACAGCCTCTATCCTTCAACAGCGATTTTATGACTTTTTAAAAAAAAGTCGTGAAACGTCGAGCTGAAGCCTGAATAATAGTTTGAATTAAGCCACAGTCAAAGCTTGTCTTTATGGAACAGTGTGTCGTTTTAATGCGCTCTCTGGAAACGACAGTCCAACAAAGATCATGACGGAGAAGAAGCGTCACTCTGGTCGCAGCCACAGGTCGTGTCTTCTAATGTTTGAGTCAAGGTTTGACCTCACCGAGATTGGATAAAAGCTCCAACCCTAGTTCACACCATCGAACAACTCATTTGAGGTTATTTACTGTATGCATTTTGTATTATGCATCATTGTGCTTATTTGACAGCTGCTCTATCGTGCTGTGTTTCAGGTGTCAGGGCTGCTGCATGAGAACCTGAAGTCTTCGCCTTATCTTTTCAGATTTACAGCTTTTGTGATGAATGTTTCACATTTGACTCTAGAACCACTAGAAGCTGCATGAGATGCAAACCGTCTTTGTTGTAAAAGAAAAAAAATGTATAATAAAAGTAAAGCAATAACTGCATAGGGGTGCTTATTAACAAATGATATTCATACAAATGTAAGAATGAGTTATTTAAGATGTTATTACTCTGCTCGGTGAACGCACAATGCTTCGTATGAATATCACCACTACAATAAACGTTGGAACAGTGAAACGTGTTTGTTTCGTTTTGTATGTTCCTGTGCTCCATGAGTCTTTGTTTCATTGTCTAAAAAAACCACATTGATGCCGTCTATGGCGGAGAGGAGGTTTGGAACAAAAGCTCTAATAGACGACAGCACACACTTCAGCAGGATGTGCCAATTACCAGAGTATAATCCCCACATCTAGACTTCAAAAGGCTTTGGTTGGATTGGAGCGTCACAAGTGTTTTACTGATATAACTCTCCTGTTGTAGAAAGAACATGACCAGAAACAATCTGTTGCTCCTGCTCACTTCCATACACACAATGTTTTCATCTTCTCGTTACTTATTAATGCAGTAAATGTAAAGCAAATATACGAGATGGATAAGGGATATGTTCCTGAAATTAAACTCTTTACCTCCTCTGTTGTGACTGGAAGGTACCTTAAAGAGACAAAGCGTATATGATATAGTTTACCTGGATACACATTAATCGCTTGTGCAACACGAGTCCGAGGTTCCTCGTGTTGTGTTCCTGTGAAACGTAACGACTTTTTTTTTTTTTTTTTGCTTTTTATTCATTTTCCTTTCATTTTGTAAATGTGTAAATTCTAATTAACTGGTGCCTTTTATTTTTAAGCTTTTTTAAAATTCAATTGTACCAGAGTATAATGACAATAGGTCATTTTTCTAATTCTATAACAAAAATAATAATAATAATTTTTTACTCAAAGTTTTGATATATATTTCAGTAGCATCAGACTTCTACCTGTCATTCAAAAACAAGTGTCATTTCTTCCGATTTTAAAGTAAGTAAAGTTTACTTTATGCCGTGTTTCTAGACCAGACGTCCAAAAAAAGCTTCAAAATAAGCGAATATAATATATAATATATATATAATATAATATAAGCAACACCTCACATACAGACACAATATAACTTTACATGAAACTAAACAAAGCCAAGTCTAAACAGGTGGGTCTGACTCACAGAGTTTGGAGGAGAAGGAGCCAAATCTTTCCTGCACCAGGGGGACGAGGGATCTGTGTTTCATCACCATCGAGCGGTCCAAAATTGTCAGCTTCCACTTGTTGGTAGTGTTCATGTAAAATAGACAAATCTGTCACATTTTTAAGGGTTAAATAATTGAAAATCGCCTACATTTCCTACCAGCTCAGAAGGGAGTCACGTACAAAGCAAATGAAAATAAACGTGTTTGTTGTAAAATCTAAAGGAAGCAGTGCGACAGAGTGTTAAATAACCACGTCTGTGTTTTTTTTTAGGTTTATTGAGTACAATGTGAGAGGACATAATTACACTTCTATTGATATTCGGCAGCTCTTCCAGTAGCTCTCGAGCCTGTGCGTGTGCGTGTGTGTGTGTGTGTGTGTGTGTGTGTGTGTGTGTGTGTGGCATGATGCTCCTCCTCCGAGCTTCATAAGCCACACTGCTCCACTCTGCCTGTGTGACACTGCTGAGACTGAGGTAAGAACACACTCTGATTCTCAAACATCACGCTTTGTTCTTGTCTTCATTCTATTCCTCTCTGAACCTTTCTGTGCTTTTGTTTTATTCTTTCATTGCTTTTCAGTGATTCA